>JAZHYW010026313.1:0-42287 GCA_037355805.1 Ixodes ricinus | reverse complement strand
TCAAGCTTGGAAAGAACACGTAGCGAGTAGCGTAATACGTTACTGGTAATCTCAAATACGTAACGTAAGTACGTTACCCGTCACCGTTTTGAATATATTCCGAGTACGTTACACGTTACCTTGAAATCTACCGCGTTACCCGTAACGCCGTTACTTGCAACGCGTTACCGCCAACACTGGTATGGAGTGGCAAGTGATGTCACTCCAAATGACGATGCGAAAATTTTGGACACAGTGACGCCCGTCGCCAATCGACCGGATGCCTCCGCCTGTACCTGGACATTGCCTCGCTGCTTGTCCTATCTGTTTGCTCCAACTAGCTTATTTTTTGCAGTTGTGTTACATAACATATTTTTGTAACTAGAAACTCTTTCGTTTCTTTTTCTACTCTTTTTCCTTCGCAAGCGCAGTTGTTAGTGTTAGTGTCCGAATGCTTTCTTCAGTTCTTAACGTGGAGGCTTCTTATATCGTTTTACTTTTCTTGATGTTTATTTTGGCGTATCTGCTCGAGCATTGTTTTTCTAAGCATCCAGCTGTTTTGCATGTTGCGTGGTCCGCTCGCCTGGCTGACGCCGGAGAGCTCCGTTTGTTTACATTTGTTCTCTTTCCTCGCAGTCCACGCCTCGTCTCCGCATTATTAAACACACACACACACACACACACACACACATATATATATATATATATATATATATATATATATAACGCAACTATCCGGTGGCAATTCCCTCCCCCTCCCCCGCGCCCCCTGCCCCGCGATCTGCCCTTGCCCTCTCCCCTGTCTTCCGCGACGTGCGGCGCCCGAGGGAGGCGGGGTGACCGTCGCGATGAGCGGACGCCACATCGGGTCAGCCCTACAGGCAATTAGTACCGAAGATGTCATTCCAGAGCCTGTGCCGTCCGTTTATGACCTATTGTACCCACCGCAGTGTCGGAAGTCTCATATACGCCTCTTTAGCTTTGAAACCCGCCGCCCTACCGTGGAGGCGCTAAACCCAAACATTTTTTTAACATGTTTGCTTTTATATGTTTTTTTTGTTTTATTTTTCCTGACGTCACGTCCTTCTCGCCCCAATAGCCGCCCACTGCTCTGCGCAGTCTGATGCCCTCCCATGTATGATCTCCTGACGAAGCCGAGCCTCTCGGCGAAACTGTCGTAATACATACAATAAACTCTTAGCATAGCGACTCCGCAAGTACGGATCTCTGACTTATATATATATATATATATATATATATATATATATATATATATATATATATATATATATACATATATATCCCTAGAGTCCTCGCTTTTCCTGGAAACGCGGATGATAATCCATATCATTCGCGTTTACGCAACGCCAACTTTACGCCTGTTGCACAACAGGTAACTTTAGCGCACCCCCGCGCTTCCCACAGGCTTCAAGTCTTGCTAAAATTTGCCAATTTAGCGATATTTCATGACGCTCAGCAGGTTTCTGTCTAGAACCATTTGTTTATTTTCGCTAATTAAAATGGCACTTTACAAAGTTTTGTTCAGTATTTGACCTATTATAACGATCAGCAACCACGATTATTTAGTTCTTGTTTTATAGGTATATCTGATTTAAAATCAAGCGCTCAGTATACGCTTTCATTTAATTCTCCTAACTCCTTTGTAGCAGCCAGCAAATACCACAGCTACGCTCGTTGGAGGCAGCTTAACTAAACTTCGATCTCTTCGAACCTTCAAGGAAAAAGCGCTGCCAAGCGGAAACAAAACGTGAAGGAGAGGAGAAGCGATCTATCGCCTATTCAAATGTGCAGCAAAACTTTACGCGGCCTGGCGGCCAAAACTAGGAAGCAGAGGAACCTGGAGATTAAAGCCATGAGGTTGGAATGGCGAATACAGTGTTTTGAACTCGGGGGTTGGTGCAAAATGGTCCGGAAAAGTCGGTGCCTTCACCTAGTGAGCTTAAACGTTCCTCGAATGTCCATGAAGAGGTGGGCTTAGCTTGGAAAATTTCAAGGTGTAGATCAATTTTCGTGAAGAACGAAAACTACGTGCTTAAGAATTTCAACGACGGGCGTCGACGCAAACGACAGTTGTGTTTAGGACGCCATCTCCAGATGAACGCAGCATACACCCGTTCGAAAACAGACGACGCAAAAATGCAGGTTACTGCGTCGTCTGCTTTCGACCGGGCGATTGTTGCGCATCTCGGCAAATGGCGCCACAAGCGCAGCCATCGGTCGGCACGGTCGTCTGCGTCGGCGCCCGTCATTA
This sequence comes from Ixodes ricinus, assembly GCA_037355805.1. Lineage (NCBI taxonomy): Eukaryota > Metazoa > Arthropoda > Arachnida > Ixodida > Ixodidae > Ixodes > Ixodes ricinus. Next base: position 40,036 of record JAZHYW010026313.1, on the reverse strand, counting down.
GAATTCTCAAGGAGGTTGTTTTCATCTCGCATGAGATTTCAACACCGCCTTGAAATTTCACAACATGAATCCCACCACTTATAGATACACCTTCGAGGAAATGTTAAGCTCACGGCAACTTTTGAAGTTGATTTCACAGAGTTTTTTTTAATATTTTCATTTCTAACGTCCTTAAAGTTTACGTAGTATGTGACACTAAGAAAGATTAACAAATGTCTATATTTTTTATGGAGCATTTTAATGAGAACGGAACATTTTTTCACTTGCAGTGAGTCTTTCTGATTTCAATACATTCAAACCATTTTAATCCCAGACGACATTCTTCCAATGAACGTTCGAGATATATATTAGAGACTCCGACAACAAGAAAAAGAAAACAGACAGTAGACAGCTGGCAGCTGGTTGAAAATGTCGGCGACGTACTATCACACGCCTATCAAAAGTTATATCTAAGATTTAAAAAAATGAAAGCCGTTTACAACTCCCTGTAACGCCGAATTAGAGTTGTTGTTGTTGTTGGATACGTTTTATTCATATTTAGAAGGGGTACGACGCGACCGGTTTCATGCCTTGTCGTGAAGGGGAAGGGTATGAGGATGCCCGAATTAGAGCGCAGCTCTTGAGGAGGAAGGCACAGGCAGGAGGAGGGGGGGGGTCGCGTGACCTCGAAGGGTGGGGGGCGGAGAAAAGTGTTCCGCTAGATTTAGCGGGAAAAGTGTTCCGCTAGATTTAGCGGGGAAAATTTTCCGCTAAATTTAGCGGAGAAATTTACCCATCATGCACCGCGCGGTTACGCCGACGCCGACGGCGACGCCGCTCAAGCCGGAAACGGGCGCCTAAGAGCTGCGCTCTAAAAGGTGGATGATTCCCAAATCATCGTTGCAAATAGTGATCCATGGCGACACTATACTAGAACGATATCCCAATCTTGAATCACGAGATCTGGAAGTATGAGCCCAATTACAAGCTGCAACAATGGATAAGTGCGGAAAAAATATAGCCCTAAAACAACCAGTGTGTCAGAACAAAGGCATAGTCACAAATATTTCGCAATTCATTGAGGTAGCCGGCATAAAATGAGGGACCGCGATTAGCAGAACTCGGCTTGGGCATGCTCGCCAAAATGATCAACTACAAGCCGCAAATAGTGTCCTAGCGGTGGTAGTGACGCATGAGCAAAAACTGTATATTCCAATTGGTTGCCCTGCTCAAACACCGCTAGAGTTAAAAGACATAGCCCTTGGTGAGTCCAAATTCCTCACACGTGATTTTACGGTCAAGGACGTATTTGATGTTGGAATAAAGGATCACAGCGTACGTGTGGCAACCAACCAGCGCGCTAAGTCCGTTCTACACTTTTCTCGAGCTGTCTTAACGATTTTTAGTCCGCATTTCTTCTCTATCGTTTCTTTTGGGTGGGGGATGCGAATAGTCATTTTTTATGACATGTAGTTTGCTCTACGGCCGACGTGGCAACATGTGGTTCAGACACCGGCTCCACGGCACTGCGAAGAGGATTTGTGAAGAAAGTCGCCGCTCTAAGATACGTGAGGCTTTCTGTTTTTTCTTCCGCGTTACTTAGGTCGAAAACAGCCCGTGGGACTTTGGAACAAAACACACTCTTACAAATACGAAACAAAAAGGCAGACGAATGTAAAACTAAAATATATGTTTAATCAGACAAATTTTGTATGCAACTAAATTCAGAAATGGGGCTCTGAGAACAACAAAAGCACGACAATCCACAGCCCTCGCTGGCGTCGCAGGTCGCGACTTTTTTTTTTTATCTTCTCGGTGTTTTAGATACTTCTAGAATGATACCGCACTTTAACAGCGAAGCTGTCTACCTCTACCCCGCTGTGGTTTCTTGTGTCGTTGTCAACAAAAACACTCCAAGGCCATACAGCATAGAGCGCAGTATTCGTTTCAATAAAGAAAAAATCACAAAACAAGTATCAAAACCGCTTGATGGATAATAAGGCACTTGTGAACAATGCAAAGCATGAGCCTGCGTTTCCCGGTACAGATTACGGTTGCAGCTGCTCTGAAAAGAGGTTGACGTCATTCGAAGCCCTTGTGTGACTCGTTATGCCCTGGACACACCGGAATAGTCTGTGCGAAGCGAGACGACAATCGTACAACAGTGCAACAGGCGCTGCAATCTACGCAAGGCGTGGAGCATGTGTCCAGCCGTATAAACTTCAGGATGACCAAGTCGACTGCAGGGATGTGTGTTCCGTGAAAACTAGCGATGGAATCGTAATTTTCACGGTCTACACCTTATTGAATACACCCAGATATGACATCGAGGGCTTCATGCGAACGCACTTCTCCTTACTGTCAATGGATCAAGCCACCCCGGTAATCATAGTCGGGGACTTTAATGTGGACATTTCGAAACCGCAAAACAAGTGGTTCATCCAATTCGTCACGGCAGAGTTTGCACTCATGTGCTTCATCGAATTAACTCAACCAACTACCATTCATGGATCATGCATTGATCTAACTTTAGGTAAAAATCTCTCTACAGTGAAAATGAAAAATCGAGCGTGTATCACTCGGATCATAAAGCATTTTTGAATGTCGCTACAAATTAAATAAAGAGTGTGCGCCACGTCGCATTAGGTAAATTGTTGTAGGTGTCATTACAGCTTCGCTGGCCAACCACCTTCATAAAGTGGAATGCCTCTACATTTTTTTCTTTTGCGGTTACCCTAGAAAGTTATGCAGAGTCACTGGGTTATCAACGGTCCGTCCCGAATCTGAGCTATGGGTGCATGACGCTGGCGAGCTATCAACTAAACTACGCGAACTTTTTGTACGCGGCCATGGCATATGAAGGCATGTGGGACACAAGAGACTTGTATGTCAAAAATGTTGGAGAGCGTTCTGGGATGTCGCGAACGTCTGTCGAACCTTCACACTTTTGCAACATTCGAGAAAGCTCCCCTTTTAGTGTTGCCAAAGTTTCCTAGGAAGCTATGGTTCCAATAAACTATACACATTATACTTCTTTTTTTTCTTAAAACAACGTCTCGTTACAAATATGAATGCAAGTAGTCGACAGTCAAGTGCAACCGGAGGGCAATTCCATCCTCCCAAATACCACCACGGGTTCTTGATTAACGGAATGAACGGAGAGCCAAGAAATACAAATCAATCCGCTAATTAATTATTCAAACGGGTAAAGTATATTTTCCAGTCGAAATATTTATTTGTTTTAATGTGTTTCACAACTACACTATAGGGGGTATTCAGTGGCCGCCATATTTGAGGTCCACTGTTTAGAGCGCATGACTCAGAACGAGCTCACATTGATAGGCTGTCAAGACTGGCAATCTTGATGGTGCGGGGTGCACGTTGCAAAATAACTGTCAGGAAGTTACCCATCAGCACGTAGTATGATCATTAGCGCACACGAATATGGTCGCCAGTGAATCTTACCATATTAGTGCTGTACTAGGGACCACGTGTACTGCACGATAAATTCAGATACCGCTCGTGCACAGCATTGATCGGCGCTGAATGTCCGCGAGCGCACTGGGAAACGTAGCATTGGCAGAAAACATTGTCCCCAGTTTATAGTATATAACTACAACTTTTTTCCAACTCTTGTTGTTTTGGTTTCGTTTGTTTCGACCGAGTCAGCCTACGAAGTTGTCCTAGTGGTTCGCGGCTTTTCTTGTGGCATTTGACTAGTGCCCAAAAAGTTTTATTGGCATCCAAGGCACACGACCGCGCTCGCGCCCTCATCTTTAACTGTATTTATTACATGAAAGGTAAAAACAACCTAGTTTGCATGACGTTGTTGTTCATACTGACTATGCCATGTTCCAGTATCGATTGCATTATTGCCACGAACCGACGGAGTAATTACTGTTTTTTGACATGGCACACATGTCCCAAACAACGTGTAAGCGCAATTTCCCAACTTACTAAAACGCTTAGTTACTGCTAATGTCGAGTACTAAAAAACAAAATGCGTACTTGAAAGCAGTTTGCGTTTTGTGATACTCCACTTTGGGTTCAAGACATTCGCGAATAACTCACGGCACCAGGCTCGAGTGACGTTTGTTTCCCCCGTGTCTCGGTGATGGATATTTTGTTTGGTTTGCTTTTCTTGTTAGATTAAATTTGTTCAACCATTGTAGTTTGATATAGCAATATAAAATATGTGTCATTTACAGTCCAATTAAATCCGGCCAATTTTGAATTTTGCGGGATTTGGCACACGCGCATCGCAGTCGATCATTGTGATAATAGTTCCAAAGGTAGAGCTTGCTCAAGCACGAACCTCCGCGGGTTCGCAACGTCTTTAATTATAATCAAAACGGTAAGAAACTTTTTTTTGTCACGGGTTGTTTCTCACAAAACACGGTTTATGTGGCCTCGTGCATGAGGCTGCACCTTAGGCAGAACTCATAGTTCTGCTAAAAGAGGAACAACACTCCTATTTCAACCCGGGTTTTAAGAAGCGATAAAATGTTGCCCTTTCAAATATTTTTTTTATTAATTGTGATTTTTCTTTTTACAAATATACTACCCTAAGCCATTTAATATTTCTGTAATTTCACGTTTTGCAATGTTTCTTGTGTGTATATTAAACTGAATGGGTGTTCAAGGCTAGAGGATTCGTTCAATTTACATGACTTCACAACAAAACATTTATTCTTCCTTCAGAAAATGGAATGGCACGTTCACAGTTATCGTCATCTCTTCTTTTCCACACAGTCCCGCTTCTTCTTTGCACAACGCTGTACTGTTTGTTCAATGCCACAGCACGCTTCAGTGGCATCGACCCGCGTTCCGAAGCTGGAAGCTCTAGACTTAGCCACGCGCTCAGCCCCTTCGGAGATAACCGCAAGAGCTTCAGCAGTAACTTGGGCTTCCTACCTTTTGTGCTGCACAGGTAGGTCTATAAAACCAACTTTGAATATTCATTGTTCGCTAACTCGCAACTTCTACTTCCTGTCGTTACTGTTAACGCTTCAGAGTAACGACATACTCGTTTGTTGTTGTTTTTTGTTTTGTTTTTTGTTTTTCCCTTGGAGTTTGGGATAAATTTCTTTTCTGGTTTAGGTGTATGTACGGTGCAAAAGGGTCGATTTTGCGAGGACGATATCACCCGAGCAAAATAAGGGCCCTTCACTTCCGCCGCCTTCTGGACACTCGCCGGAAATGCTTAGAAAATGTTTCCATAAAAGACATGTGCCAGTATACTGTTGCTAAAAAAGACAAGTCAGAGTCACTGACACTTCTAACGATCTGAAAAGGGGAAGATTTTGTGCGTGATCGTTCGGCATTATATCACTAGCATCCTCTCAGTGTTTTGAAAATAAAAAAAATTAAAAATATGGGTGTTTTCTTTTAACCCCGACACGATTATTAAATCTTATTTTCAATTTGTAAAAATATCTATATATCTATATATATATATATTCTCAGGACGTTTGTCGCGGTCCTCTGCTGGCACTCGAGGCAAAGACAGGGCAAGCTGACGAAGTGACCGTTGGGGCGCTTACGAAGAAGTATCCCGCGCTAGCTTTGGCCAGAGCCGTGTAGAGAGAGAGTATAGAGAGAGCCGTGTATACACCAACTCATGTTTACAAACAAACCGGAGCGCCCGGAGCGCCCCTAGCGGACGCCACCGGCGCCGCGCATGCGCGATGGGGGTGTGGGCAAGAAGCTCGCCGTTGCCCATAAACAAACCATTGAAATGCGATGTTGTCGGCGTCGGTGTGAGTCCCCGCGCTCTTTTTCGCGTTGGAATTGTTCATTTTACGTCTTCCTGGCAATGTCTGACAACTTGAGCGGCGTCAGCGAAATTAACGAGGCTCGTTACACCGCAAAACTTCGCGTGAATAATCTGACATGCGGCGATTCATTCCGCGTGGACGCCGCGGAATGTACGCTAAAGCCCGATTCACAGGATGAGATTTCGCTCGCCATTTTCAGTAGCGACGTCGCTCGGGCTGCAAAAGCGTGAACCGTAGCTGAGATGGTCAACGTCGATACTGAAAATCGCAAGCAGAATTGGACAAAGTGAATCAGGCATAACCAGTCGGTGATGGCCACTGGTAACAATGATTAACATCTACTTATATCTACTGTTTACATCGAGCCTGCTTACCAACCTTCGAACTTAAGTCTTTTGAGGCCTGCACTTACTTCTTATCGCAAGTACCGGGCCCATGTTTGGTCTACGGGCCGGTGTCCTCTAAAAGAGCAGACGACAAGCAGAAACGTTTGAAAGAGCAGACGACAGTTCGAACGATCAGGCGGCCGTTTGAACTTGAAGAAGCACTGAACGTAGTCCGCAGGTGGTCCGTACAACTTGACGGTTTTCCGGCGTTCATGTTGGAACAAAACAAATAAATCTGATGACCACAAGTATCCGTGAATTCAACCCAAAGTGCTTCCCGCCCAAGCAATCGTGGTCCGACGGCGTCTCGTTTTCCCTTTTCACGGCACATATCCACGTTCTCGGACGAACCGACCACATGAAAACTGACCTTCAAACCTTTCTCGACTTTTCTGGTACAGCCCCAGTCGCGGCATTTTGACGAGAAGGCAGGTTTTTGTCTGGTTCCTTTCAAAACAACGCAGGAATACACGTCTGGCATGGGCCCTTCCGCCCACAGCCCCGGACCGGAAGTGCGTCCGACGCGCCACCACCGCGCCGTGACGTAACAGAGATGAGTTCGTGTATAGAGAACGCGGGCAGAGCCAGGGCGTTTACCAGACGCAGAAAGAGGGCTTGACGTGCTCTCTTCGCCAACCAGAAGCCGAAAAGAATCCCCTAGCGATGGTAGCGAGAAACAGTTTTAATCATAGGTATATGGTTTAATAAGCGCGTAAGAGTCAAATGTAGTAACCCTTCAGGATTGAAAATAGGGTCCACGTGATGTTTCGATTATGATCATGCAAAAGATTTACGAAACGAATGTGGCCGCTCAACTCTGTTTTGCTCTGACAGAGTAGACCGCTCAAACAAATTCCCGGCCCTCGGCGCCTAGCCAACAAATTATTTCAAGCGTTCTGCTAGTCTCACTCGTCCACCATGATTTTGGATTACCGTGATTGAAACATCACGTGCACCACATTTTCAATCACCAAAAGTTACTCCGACGCACTTATTAAGTTTTTTTTTTTTCCGCGACCACCGCCACGGTATTATTTCCGGCTTCTGGTTGGCCATATTCGAATTTGCGAAGACGCCCTGGAGCACGCCCAGCACGTTTTCGGCCGATGGCGTCTCCTCATTTCCGTCCTATACTTCTCAATGAATGGCCGACTCTCTACATATACGGCTCTGGCTCCGGCTGGCGCCAAGCATCCTGCGCTCGTCGCGCGTGCTGTGCCGGCCGGCTCGCGTAGCCCGGCGTCTTCTAACCCCTCTGAAAAAAGGCCATCCTGAGCCGTTTCCATGGCGGCTGTAGAGTTTCATTCAGGTGTGATGTGGACGACGTCGGGATTGCGGGTTCGGCCGTCAGTTGGTGAGTTGAGGAGCTGGTCGAGGTGGTTGACAGGTGACGTTTGTTGGACAACGCGGTAGGCCCCATGTAGCGTGGTAAACGTTTTTGGCATAAACCGGTCTTGCGCACGTGAAAAGCGACGAGGACCTCGCCTCCAGGGGAGTAGTTAACGTTGCGATGAGCTTCGTCGTAGCATAGTTTTGATTGCTGCTGTTGCTCTGATATGCGAGAGTGGGCTAGCCGGCGGCATTTTTGAGTATGGGAAACAGCGTCCGCCAAAAAATTCGTCTGAATAATAGGGCTATTCCGAAGGAAAGATGGAATCCAGGATACAAGGTGCTGCGTCCATAGAGAAGGTAAAAAGGAGAAAATTTCGTGGTACTTTCACGTGCGCTGTTGAATGCGAATGATATGAAGGGTAGTATGCTATCCTAGTTGTTGTGATTTTCTGATATGTACATTCAAATCATATCGGCTAATGTGTGATAGAATCGCTCGGTCAGTTCTTTTGTTCAAGGATGATACGCGTTCGTGGTGCGATGTGTGATGTTGCAGGCACTAAGTAACGTCTCCACTGAGGTAGACAAAAGGACCGTCCGCGATCGTTTATGAGAGTACGTGGAGCTCCGTGGAGAAGAACCACATGGTAAAGAAGGACCGCAGCAATTTCGGGTGCTGTGACATAACGTGCGAGATGGTCGATAGCCACAATTATCCAGTTTCTCTGGGACGAGGATGTCGGGATGGTCCGAAGAGGTGAACTCCCATCACGTCGAATGATAATTCAGGAAAAGCTACGGATTTCCCGGCCCCTCTAACAATGCAGGCACGTATCCAAGGGGGGGGGGGGGGGGACCCATGGGGCCCGGGCCCCCCCCCCCCCCAAGCTTTCATTTTGCTGAGACCTCCTCTCCCCCTCCCCCTCACATAGCATTCTGTCACGGGCGGCCCCCCCCCTACCCACCCCCCCCCCAAACAAAATCCTGGCTACGTGCCTGCTAACAATATATGTTTATGTATCTTGGAAGGATTCTTGAATGATAGAGAACGTAAGCGGCAAGCTAGGCGTACTTTTCTTTTCTTTTTTTTTCAAGTAGTTGGTTATTTAAGATGCCGAGGCGAAAACTGACGCTTCTGCCACGTGTCGGCGATCGTAAGTTTGACCAGCTCGCAAGTTTGTTCCTCTCCGAAATAGCGCACTCGATCTCTTCTATGGCGCTGTCAAAATGCATTTCGATATTTTACAGCGGCGCTGTTAAGGGTTAGTTTCCCCAGGATTGAGTCCGGTACCAAACAATAGTCGCCACCCGTGGCCGACACAACACTTTGGTTGCCGCCATTGCTTATAGATGGCGATAGATGTCCAGAGTGTTGTGTCTCCGGTTGATCTGCTTGTCGCCGTCACTCATAGATGGCGGCATCATTTCTTCGGAGGAAGAAGGGTGGGAACGGAACGAGGCGGCGATGTGCGCAGCAGCACGAACGGTTTCGCAAGCGTCGCGAGGCCGCTATCGCCAAAAGTTCCACTGTGTCGAGCAGCTTCAGATTCCCTAGCGAAAGAAGAGCAGATCGGTCGCCTGGAAAGCCGCTGCCGAGAACAGAAGCTACTGCTCCGCTGCTCTTCCTTCTTCACCAGAATGGAAAGGCTGAAAGTGTTTTTTAAAGATAAGATTTGCCTTTTAATGGCCCTCTCGTGCGATCATTTTTTGGATACCAATTAAGTAAATTAATTAAATTGAAATAAAATTATACGTAATCAGTTTATACAATTCTTAGATTTCGTAATAATTTCTAAAAAAGATCTAAACTTCGTTTTTTTATGATATCGGCAAACGTTTGAAAATTTTTACATGCGACTTATTTAAAGGAGCTGTGCAACGATATTCACTTGGAATGTTTTTCACTTTACACGAGCTTACTGGCACTGGTGGGACTCAAGGATACTCGCACGCAACGCCACTGGCCAAAAAAATCCTTTGTTGCGGTGTAATTTCAAGGACAAAAGCGATCATTTTCATTCAATCTCTCTTTTGCAAAATTTGATGACGTAACGTGGGGATCGCAGTACACCCAAGTGACGATATTTGAATGCGGTTCATAGATTGGACCCGAGCATTGCGTGGGTGCTCGATTTGGGCCCCGTGATAATTACTAGCTCGAGAAGCATTCGGGTAGTGGCCCGTGTCCAATCGCTTCAACGACGACAATAGCCGAGCCATAACAATGTCTGGAACTCAGCGCGTGTCCTGTGCTTTGCCAACCCCAGCGCGTGGCTATGATCAAAATTGGCGGCATATAATCCATTCCAGGTCACGTGGCCGCTTGTTCTGGCTGCGAGTTGAGGGGGTGAACGCTGCTCGTTTTTCTTTAATTTGTTTCTGGGACTTCTATAGCGTGGGGTGAAAAACGAACGCGTGTTTCATAGGTCATCAATGTCAGGGATCCGTTCTAAGCGGTATTTGCGCAAAGTACAGAAATTGTTGCATCGCCCCTTTAAGATATTTTATTGACTTTGATATCGCCAAAAAACTCAAAGTGATTCTCTTCAGTGTGTACAAATTTAATATTATGTCTGCAATATAAGATATGTCACATACATTAGCACCGACGAATTTTTTACAAAACAAACTAGCAAATTCGTGATTGATGTTTTCAAAAGGCCCAGTTGAATTTCTGGAGAGGAAGAATATGGATTTATTGAAAAGTATGACAAAAAAATTGTATATATCTTTACGACCGGATATAAGTATAACGTCGTCATATGTGCGTTGAAAAATGGTTAGTTATGTCTCGGAGTAAAATTAATTTTACTTTGCATTACACAAACTTTCACTCAGTTTTAAGGTTAACTAATGAGGAAAGTAATCGTGTTGGGAAATTATCCCTATCCAAACCGCAATATTGGCAAAAATAACTCCCATGCAAGGATACTGTCACATCGCACAAATAACAAGATTTAAGCTTCATTTGTGGTCATACAAACAAAACTCTATATTTTCTGCTTGTAATTTTTGATCAACCGCAGTCATATTGGCTAGCAATTAAAACATATAGAAAATTGAAATAAGGTTAAAAATCTATTGCGAATTTCCTAGATTTTTAAAGATTCGTTCATCGGAATGTATTTGCGAGATTTTATATTGGGTATATATTAAAAACAAATTACGGAAGGGCACTAAAGACTGCTTACCCGTGGGAAGGCGAGCGCAATATAATCCCGCAGGAGAAATGTTTTCGATTCATGTTTCTAGACGTATTAAAGTTTAGCACGACATCGAGGACGGCGTCAAGAACGGCGTTTAGGACGACGCCGACGAAGACCTCTCGGACGACCTCAAGGATGACTTCAAGGACGACGTCTAGGACATCTAGGATGAATTCTAGGACGACCTCTAGGACGATTTTAAGGACGACGTAGAGAACGACGCCTAAAGGATGGGTTTCTAGGACGACGTCTAGGACAATCTCGAGGACGACGCCGAGGACGACGTCGTCCTTGAGCATGCGATTGAGCGGTGCGTGATTGATTACGTATTTGTATGGCCATCCTTCGGGCTCAACAACGTCATTTTTTCGCTCAATAGGACAAGTAAGCCTTAAAAAAAATGTGTATTTAATAAATAGAACAAATCTAAGAAATCTTAGACTTTATGATCACGTCAAGGTCATTACATATCTTAATGGGTCACACGTAAAAACTTGGAAAATTATGAAAAATATCATCAAAGGAACCCGACCCTGTTCGACATTTTAAAACTTTAACCCTTTAATCACCAAGTTATTTTAAAAAAATGTTCAAACTTTCCCAAGTTTTTTTTTATTTGCGTATATTTTTTATGTCGTTCTGATTTTTCAAATACATTACTTGATTGGTTTCTGATTGGTATTATTACCACAATACTTTTGAGAGAAAAAGTTGATTTTTAAGGAAGCTTTCCCTCGGTGCATGTAAGAGTAATAGAATAACACGTGCTGAAATGCGCAGTACTTATTTGAACATACGCACCGTAACAAAAAAATCAAGTGCCTAGACGTTTCTCCGTACTAGCGCTAAGAAAGTTACGTAAGTAACGATTCCTTGCAAAATTATTAGCACAAGGAACACCATCATCTCTTCGCGGTCCACCGGTTTCCATGAAGGACTCCGCGCTGCGGAATGCGGGACCGCGTAGCGCGTTTGTCTCTGTCACAATGAGGTCGACAAGGCCCCAATAAAAAAAAACCTCAAACTAACCCAAATTTTTTTTTTTTTTTTTTGTCAGGAAGTTGTTGTTGAATCTTAGAATCTTGGGCACTGCACAAAACGGAAACCTCGGAGGCGCGGGTGGCGGGTTTTCAGTGTTTACGTGTTGCCACACTCGAACACTACCCACCGCGTCGTCGTCTTCGTCACCGTGGTCGTCGTCTAAGTCCGTTTCGTATTCAAAATCCATGTCCGACTCACTTTTGGAGACAAATTCGATGTCTTCATCGCCGCTACTGTTCGAAGTGCCGCAAGAGAGAGCCCGTTTCCGAAGGCCGTCTCCGGCATCACTCAAGCGTGCTGCCATTTCTGATCACTGTTGCCAGGCTAGATACGCGCCAAAGGCCAAAACACGCTATATTTGCGCGACCGTCTCCTGCCCTCCTGTGTTGAAAATTGAAATTAAAGCCGATGGACGAACCTGTCTCGTGTTTGGCAGTAAAAGCAAACCACCATTTTGGCTGGACGAGTGTGACTCGTCATCGGCGATATTAATACAACCTTCCATGACAAGCACAGCTCGGGCCGGGTGGTTGAAAGGTTAATCTAGAACAACAGATTTTTTTATTCATTCAGCATCATAAAATTTGTTGCGACAAACTAGCGAGCTGTTAAACACGCAATTCCAGACAGGTGGCAAAAAACACGTTTTCATCTCAATTCAGGCACGCTTTCAGGGTACAGTTTTTAGCGTATACCGAGTGTTTCTAAAGCATTCCTTAAATAATTATGACGCAAATAGCAAGCTTAGCGGATGTAATTTTGTTGTTTTTGTTCTTGTTTTTTTTAAGCAGCCGAAGCGAAACTTTACGTTTCTCGTACTTGCCGGTAATCGCACGTTTGACCAGTCGACATCTTGTGGGTTTTGAAGCTACTGTAGGCTACTAACCACTCTTCTGTAACACTCTCAAAACAAATATTAATGTACATAATAAATTAAAACGTTTTTATATTTTTAAATGTTGAACTTTCTTTTTCGTTTAAAAGACAATTCGGTTATTAACTGTTGAGATGGTGGACGGAACACATAATGCAAACCGGAGACGACGGACGACAGTGGGGACAAATGACACGCGTCTGAAACCCTGCTGAATAGATTTTATTTCCACACCGTGTTTCATACGGCACCCTCTTACACGACCTTTACCGAGTTTGCACACGTGCGTACAGCCACAGCCACGCACCCCCTGACACAGCTAGTGGTACACCGCCCTTAACCCCACCATCCCATCATCTCACATGACCTTCACCGAGATTGCACAGGCTCACGCGTCCATCGGATGCCCTCCATAACACACCCAATAATACATTACCCAAACTTCATAAAACTTTATAAAAAATTGTATACAATGTTTTCCTTTCCCCTATTCCAACCCATTCAAACGAAGAACACCCCCCCACGACGACGCATCCAATTCGATTGAAGGCTGGCTATTACAATTTTCCACAGAGCCAATTCCACTTGTTTCTTCTAAACAATACTTTTATTACACTTTTGTTTCATTACTTAATACAATAGTATCTTCCCACAGAGGCAAACATTTATTGAACTCTTCCACGTGGCTTGCAATTTTCGAATTCGTTGCATTATTTTTGACAGCCCTGGTGCAGTGACCCATTTATCGTATTTTAATTACCTTGACATCACGAAAAAGTTCAAAACCTAGTTATTTCTATTGAAAACTAATTCAACATGATATAAACAAAATAAAATCCATAATATACTTTTGAATGAATGTATCGAAAATCAAGTAAATTCGGGATCATCCTCTAAAAAAGGGTGTGGTGTCTGCTTAATGTTTGATTGGTAGTTAAGTATGATTGTGTCTTATAAGAAAATATAAATATAAAATATAGTATTTTGTTTCTATGACCACAATTGCAGCTCTAATGTTCTCAGTTGTACCTGGTGACTTCGTCCATGGTTACGATTCTGGCCAATTGTGGTGTGAATATGATTAATTACCTAACATTAGTACTTAACATGCAATCTTAAAAACTACTGATATTCTTCGCAATGCATAATAATAGTTATTTTCCTATGATGGTGTGATAATAATAATTATCACATCGTCATATGTTAATTTAAACAGGTAATCTAAAGAAATGCATAATCGCGGACATCCAATTAAACCAACCTTTACTAAACAATACAAGAAGACCAGGTCCAGTGCTTATCCACGAAAAAGAAATAAAAGAACAGCAACCGACAGTCCCCCAGGTTCACTATAGTTCAAAATCAGCATACATAAAGAGAAAAAAAAAGTAAACCAAAGATTTAGGGGCAAAAAAAGGGTGATTCACAATGAGTAACTACCCTGTACGTCTGCGAAAGAGTACACCATGGCAACTTTCTTTTGAAGTTCTCGAAGTAAATAAAGGGGAAAAGAGAGCTATATAGGCCTCCCCACGCGTTCTCAGCAGTAATCGCAGCTGGCTGATTTGTACCCCCAGTAATCTAATAAAAACCTTTCAAATAACTTTATATTGTCCCTTTCGAGAGGATTGTCCCCGTTTTCCCCTCTACTGTCAACATTATTTTCGTCTTTCTTCGCAACCAAATGATTTGTATTTTGTTAAGACTTAAAAAAGTATGAGTCCGTGAGGCAGACTCTCTTCCAAGCCCGACCCGGAGCCGAACAGAGAAAACATTTGGATAGAAACCCAATTCCGGCCTTTTTACATTTTCGGCAGACTGCCGACGGGAAGAACCAATGACTCAGCTGCCGGAAGAAAGGTGTGTTTAGTTTGTGAATATATCGGCTTCTTAAGCCGTCGAGAATTGTTTCCGGCCAATTAGGCACGAGAAAATGAAAGAAAAAGCAAAGCCCAATGCGCGGACCAAAATATCTTATCGTCCCAGCGTGGCGATCGTCACAGCCTGTGCTCGAGCCCTGGAAAAGCGGGAGTTACCCGCACGGGCTTTTGAGTAGGCTTGGGCCCATGCAGAAGCTTCCCCATCCATCACGGATTTCCCTTCGGGAGATCAGAGCCCACCTACCTCGCCCTTCCTTCGCTTCTCCTGGGGAAGAAAAAGAGAGAGAAAGATAAACACTTTTAAATAAAGAAATAAAACAAAACACAAAAAAAATATTTTTTTTAACCTGCATTATATGAAGTATAACAGTTTAAACGCCAATAGAGTTTCAAAATAACCTTAACATTTAAGTATAAAAGCCAATTTATGAAGTAAAAAAGGGGGAAGCGGACACGTGGTTCAAGGGCATCTCGGAAGACAGCCTACTCCTTTTAATTCATCCAGAACTTTGTGTCCAGTCCATACTTTCTTGAGCAGACATATTGAGACATTAAAGGGATGCTGAATTGAAATTTGGATTCCACAGAACACGCGGCAAAAGCCTGCAACGGGATGCTACAAACACCAAAACATTACTCACACAGCAATATCTCGAACGGATAACCGTATTTTTTTATAAAAGGAGGCGCATTTGACAGAAATGTTTATGTCATGTTTTTTCAAGAAGGAGAGGGAACGGCCTCACGTCTTCTCCGCCTCGCCGCCTTGAGGGAGCGAAGCGAAGAGAGGAGGAAACTAGGTATCTTGACGTCACGCGCCTCGTCGGCCTAGTTCAATCTCGACCTTTTTTTTCCAAAAATACGGCCGTCCATTCGAGATATCGCCTTACGAGTAGTGTTGTAGGGATTGTAGCGTCCCTCCTAGATCTCCAGCATTGTTTTCTTGAAATCCAAATCGCGGTTCACCAACCCTCTAATGCATTACCTACGACCAGATGTGGCATACAGAGGGCAGCTTTCTTTGCCGTATTCACCAGGTGGAAACACCGAGCTGCACGTGTGACCACCACGTGGAAGACGTCGTTCATATCATAATGGACTGTCCAAGATCCCACTGGTGGTGAACTCGATTACGCGTGTCCTACGCATACTCGAAAATCGCTGAATTAAAGCTTCAGACTGGGCTAGTTGATTCATTGTAATCTAAAAGACTGAAACTGGAAAAAAATACCGACCAGGAAGCATGTGTGCTGGGTCGTTTGCCTTGATCAAATCAGTTGAAAGTTAGCGCCAGTTCGTGTTGTATATGTCTTTTTCTTTGCCCGTGTTTTTTTTTTTGCGGTTTTTAGTTTTTTAGATTAACAATCGCTATTTTCTTTGGCCAAAGTTTTAGGTCATTCGCCAAATTTAGAAACGAAGCAGTGGGCATCCACTTTACTAAGTGATTTTCTTAGAGACACAAAAACAGTCGCCAGATATAAGGTAATATTCGAAGGTCAAAATACGCACTACGCGCTCCTAATAAGTAATGTCGTTTTTATTGTAATTTTATTACTATGTTACAGTAACCCATTGTACATACCTACATATGTATTTATTACGTAATCGCTTCTCTCACCGTGTGAAAGTTTCCTTTTTATGTGTATATGAACTGAGAGTATCATTCATAGTGTACTGAATCGATAGTTGGAGATCATATATCATGCATACTGTACATTACATGATTTGAAGTAGCCGGTCCCAGGATAAGGGACCTACCGTATTTTTCGTACAATAGACCGCTGAATGTTTAAAAGTTGAAATTTTACCCGGTGCGGACTATCTACAAGTGCGGACTATACAAGGTTTTGTATTTTTTTAAATCGTTCACTGTGACAAGACGCGAAGGATTTTATGAGTAACAGGGTATATTTTTAGTGATTCATGTATGATACAAGCTTCTTTGTGAGATAATACAGCAGGATTTTGTCAAGGTGTACTGTGTATGATAAGTTTCACGTTCGGATTAGTCACTAACTGCGCACTATGCGCCGCGTGCGGACTATGCACCGGGTGCGGACTATCTCAGCAAAAACTTTAATTGTTGACCCCAAATATGTTCCTTGCGGACTATACACCGAGTGCGGACTATAGTCCGGAAAATACGGTAACCCTCCAACTCATAAATAAACATTGAATTGAATTGAATATCAGCTGGCATTTATTTTATGTATATATCAGTATTGGGGGGGATCGGTGGCCGAGTGGGCTAAAGCGCACACCCAGCTCGACGCGCGTGGAGCGAAAGCTCGCGCTGCAGAGCCCAGGGATCCTGGGCTCGAGCCCCACCCCTGCCCGTTTCGATCTGGATGAGCATCGTACCGGCGTGCGGTCGTGTATCACTACTGCGTGGTGCACGTTAAAGACCCCAGGCTAGCGGTTGTACCGCACTGGCTAAATTGCTCATCTACAGCGAGTGACTCGTCGCAACTTTAAAAATGGCTGACCAACTACACGCTGTATAAATATCCCCACAACCCAATTTTTTTTTCATTATTCCTTTTAAAATGTAAATATTTTTTTCTATTGCTTCATCTTGTTCGTATTTTGTAGTTATGTTGTCTATAGACAGTCCAAGGATGGTTTCCTACATAGCACCATTCATTTCCTGTGTAATTAGGGTTGAACATGGTCATTGAGTTTCTGAGAAAGAATGAGATGCTGTAACAGTAAGAAAGCACTAAACGAACAGAAGGACGAAAACAGACATGTACAAGCTCTCAGTTTACAACAACATATATTTGACGCCAGCGAACTCTGCACCAATAAACGTCAGTTATAACTGCAATTATAACACACAATTATTCGCAGCAAAAAGATTGCTGTTGGAAGTGTTGTAACAAAAGGGGATAGAAAGCAAAAACACAGGACTTTGGCAAGGACCTCGTTGCCTTTAAATCTCGATGCAATAACTAAATCAGTTCCATCTTCGACAACTGCAAAGCAACAAAACTATTTTAACATATATAGCGAATAAACCACACATGTCACAACACGCATTTTTCTCTAAAATGAAAATAATGGGAGGAAGATTCATACGAGTGTTCCTCAAGTAATCGGTGCCACCGGAACAATGATTGACACCGCTCTTCCTCCCACGCAAGGCATCAATAATCGTTCCAGCCAATGAGAAGCTACTAGAAAAGGGAAACTAAGGGTTAGACACTCTTCTCGGAAAGTGGCCACTTTTTGCTTGAGCACATATTTTAATAGTCGCTTTTACGTCGGAAAATATAAGCGAGTAACTCTGGGTTCCTCAATTTCATGAAAGAACAAAATTGTTTTCGTCTATGGAAGCTCACCGTGGGACGGAAGTGGTTTGTGTACCTCAGTCCTATTTATTATCGAGCGGTAATACATCATATCTAATGAAAGTATTTAATAAATCATAGCGGCAAAAGCAGGTGGCATGTCATCATCTGCTTCCAGCCAGCATCTAATTGAGAGCCTCAAGTAAGAGTGTGTTCAACTGCTAGATCGGGGCATGTGTTTATGGGCGCCATTAAATTGCAAAAGTTTGCTGTTGGTCTACGAGGCTACGGGTGGTTTTTCAACGTAAATCCGGTTATAAACAGATGCTTAGAAGATTTTACGCGAAGAATAAAATCACACTTTTCTATAGACACCATTTTTGTTCCGATAGGATAGGCATTTTTTACACGCAGAAAAGTGTATAATCCGCCATCTCTAACGCCGCCATTAAATTGCAAACGCTCTCCATGGTTTAAGTTGAACGCACTCTTACTTGAGGCTCTCTAGCATCTAATGACGTCGGTGGTGCCATCCCGTGGTATGTTATGCACGCACGGCCGTCGTTCGCCCGGTAGGCCTACCTCACTGATCTCTAATATAGGGGGCTGGTAGGCGCTTAGCCTCGCTCCGAGTCGGGCGCGAGTGAAGCCATCGGAAGTTCGATGCTTGTCCCGGAAGTCGAGTGTTTGCTGGCTTTTATAGTGCATTTAGTTAATGTTTTGGTTCACGCTTTCTTGCATTTTTACGTGGGTTTTAATAATCCCTTTTAGTAATCAATCTTGAGAATGAGGCATTTGAACTTGGGGCATGTACACTTAATCAACTAGAATCTCGAAATTCTCACACATCAAATGGCTTCCAAGAAGACTTCTCGGGCCTGCATGCACTGTTATTGCGCAACAAGCAGGCTCTCTTGATATAACAAAAGCAAATCAAGCGCCTTGGACACTGTTTGGACCACCGCTCGTAAGAGTGGGAAAGCCTGTCAAGCGCTCACTTCCGGGACAAGCCGCTTACTTCCGGTGGCTTCGTACCTGTTTGCTCAATGCGCCATCCAGCCCTCTAGTGGAGATTAGTGGCCTATCTCGAAACAAACTGCCATAGACAAGAACTTTTTTACACATAAACTCACTGATCTCTATGACAATTGTTGGATCGCGCATCCCCGCTCCGCGAGTGCGGCCACCAGACGGCCATCTTGCATGTCGAAAAATCGCGTTTCTGGAGCGTTGCGGAGGCTGGCCGCAGCGTGCTGAAGACACGTTTTCTACTCGTTCGTCGTCATTCGCCAAAAACGTTTTTTGAAACCCTGTGTAAGCCGGATACTTGTTGATGAGAACACGTGTAAATTTTTACGGAAGCGCAGTGCCGCAAAGAAAAAGGCACAACTCGTCGAAAGCAAGTTTCGCCGGTCTTGCGGCGTGATCAAAGCTTCCTTGGCATGCCGAAGCGCTGAGTCTCTGTGCCTTCGCACGTTTGGATACCGATCAAGGATCGGTGCCGCGGCAAAGTTTTGAAGGTGTGTCGCGCATAGATGTCTTTGCATCATATATCGGCCAAAGAGTTCTGGATCGTCCAGATGTTCATGGCAAGTTGCTATCAATAAAGGGGGAAAGCAATTTGTACAGTTGCTCTTATGCATTATTAACCATGGCTATGTTCCATATGTACTCTAATAGATCACATAGCAGCACAAATAGAGCAACGCTGTGGAGCAAGGAGGGTTTTCGAAGGCAAAAGTACAAGACGGCGAGAATGAAAATCTTTGAAGCGCGGTCCATATGGTCGTGTGCAGTCTGTTGACCAATCACAATTAGGCGAGCCGTGCTCAAACGTCAAGTGAAATTAAGTAGGTTGATAATGAGCCACCGCTGATCAGTGATGAGGAGCTGTTGTGCGCAATATTCTGTGAACCGTCTAACAACGAAAAAAAGACGTACCTTGCCCCCCCCTCTTCCGTCGCCACTTAGTTACAAATACAGTCGTCAGAGTAAAGTAAAAGGCTGCTCCAGAGGCACATACGGCTACAGGCACATTGCACTCGCAAAACACATCCACACGGTGTTGATTCTTGACCGGCATCCAAGGGTGCGAAGGCATAGAGACGCAGCGCTTCGGCGTGCCAAGGAAGCTTTGAACAAGCCACGAGACCGGCGAAACTTGCTTTCGACGAGTTGTGCCTTTTTTCTGCGGCACTGCGCTTCCGTAAACATTGTCACGTGTTCTCAACGGCAAGTCTCACGTCTTACATAGGGTTTTAAAGAACTTCTTCGGTGAATGGCGACGAACGAGTAGAAACCGTGTCTTCAGCGCGCTGCCGCCAGCCTCCGCAACGCTCCAAAAGCGCGCTTTCTCAACATGCAAGATTGCCGTCTGGTGGCCGCACTCGGGCTGCAGCGATCAAGTGGGGATACGCGATCCAGCAATTGTCCTAAACATCAGTGTATAAACTAGAGAAAACACGACATGCTCTATTAAATTCAGTACGCGAGAGCGCTCATTATAATTATTCAACGAGGCGGTTCATGTTAAAATCTGATTTCTCCGGTTCTTACCGCGCCCGAAAGCGAAAGGGTGACGGGCCCGGAAGCAAAAAAGGTTCGAACAGAAAGAGTTCGGGAGAGCCCACTCAGCCCAGGGCAAACCAAACACCCATGGCGATGAGCCCTGTGCCTGCACACGTCCATCGAGTCGAGTCTGATGCGTGGATAGGTTTCCTTCGTGCAACTGAGTCGGGAAGCTAAAGCAAAAAATTTAGCGCGTTTTCTGACTCAACCTGCGCTATTGCGGTAAGTTACGCGTCTTTGATTCCTTCTGCACTTCGGTTATCTCGCAAGGCGCATGCGAAAATGAGCTAGCTTACCTTTTAGTGCGGTTGAATGGTGACAGATGATCGCGGCGACAACGAAGAGAGCTGCCGCCCTCAACGCCTGTGGTGGTTCACGCGCGAGCGAGCGTACGGACCGAGCGCAGCGAGTAAACATCACGTGACGGACGGTCGCTCCTCCAGCTCCTCTCGCTCGGATGTCTTCGTCCGCGAGCTGAGTGCGCCGGCTTTCGGGTGGGTCTCCCTCCGCCGTTCAAAGAGATTTTCGCATTCGCACGAATGGCACGTAACATGAGACATCTGCCAACAAGAAAACTATCCCTAGAGCAAACGTGGCGTGTGTTATGTGCTTTTACTTGAAAGAAAAGGGAACACAGACCTGAAGTAAGAAATATGTGAAGACGTACATTTACTGACTCGTGCCGTCATGTCGCCTCTACGGCGTTTTGCCCGTGCGCGCACTCTCACGGCGCTTTCCAGTTTTGAAAAAGGCTGTTCACTTATGGGTTCTTTTTTACATTGTACCTTGTAATTCACCCCACAGGGATTCCGCTTCACTCTATTTCGACTTGATTTCTCAGCGCAGCAGGCAGCCTCAACTTTAAGCGGGAGGATCCCACGAAGGATCGGACTGCAGTACTGTAGACATCAGGTTGAATACGACAGCAACGGATATCTGCTGGGCATTTCGGCAACGTACGGAGAAACCGGTTCATCCATTTTCTAGCGGGTGGTCACATCGTTGATTTCCTCCGCGCTCAGTAGGTCGTGCAGTCACCACTCAACCTCGAGTATGCAAACACAATTTAACTGCCTTTGCTACCTAAGGCCGGTTACCCGATGGAACTTCTCAGTTCTGCCACGTAGAGGCTTATCGTAAATCAAACACCCCGCACTTCGCGTGCTGCTCCGGGTGCTGGGACGGCCTGCATTCCCTACATGCATAACGTGGCGCACCG
The DNA here is from genome assembly GCA_037355805.1 of Ixodes ricinus. Lineage (NCBI taxonomy): Eukaryota > Metazoa > Arthropoda > Arachnida > Ixodida > Ixodidae > Ixodes > Ixodes ricinus. Next base: position 18,484 of record JAZHYW010026313.1, on the reverse strand, counting down.
CGTCATGTCTCATCGCGTCCCGCTAAGGCACCAAGGTCATTTTCAGATGCAGGTTCAGACTGGGCTCTATGTGCAAACTGGTTAACGGCGTCAGTTTCTCCCGAGCGTGTACAAAAAAAACACGGCTCTTAATTTGTTCGATGCGCAAGAGAAAAGGTAGACTCGGTTCCTTCGACATGTGGCGCGGAATATATCGGCCAAACAGGCCGATGCCTAAACGATCGCCCCCGCGAACACAACATCGAATGCGCGGCCCAGCCAGAGGGGTCATTTTATCCTATTATAGTTCACCGCAGGCAGTGTTGGCGGTAACGCGTTACAAGTAACGGCGTTACCGGTAACGCGTTACTTTTTTTGGTAACGTAGTAACGTACTCGTTACTTTTCCAAAGAAGTAACGGGTAACGTACTTACGTTACTTATTTTGAGTAACGTGTAACGAAATTACGTTACGTTACTTTACTTCCTAAAACTTAAAAAAATTAAATTTTAATTTTTTTTGTGTGTTTTTAAGTGCCCAGTCATAAATTCCTTAGTCAAAAACACTGCTCCCGAGATTCAAGCTGTCGTGGATTTCGGATGAAGTCAAGCGAAATGCGGCCCTCGCGGCCGTCAAGAGCGAGCTGACAGTCTCTTCGCGGCTTGTCGAGAACCCCGCTTCCCCACTAAAAGCGAACGCAGCAGAAGAAGATTTCTTTGGAAACCCGTTTGGAAATGAATGCACCTCCGTGTCCGGGGATGATGAGCTTTCGCGGTACTTTCTGGTGCCGCACAACTTTGCACTGACGGAGCTAAAAAACAGCTTCCCTCTGATGCACAAGCTGTTTCTCAAAGTAAACACGGCAGTACCATCGAGCGCATCCGTTGAACGCCTATTTAGCGTAGGCGCGGACGTGTTTACCAAGAAGCGAGGTAGAATGTCAGATGCCAACTTCGAAATTCAGCTGTTGCTGAAGTACAACAGCGGAGTGTGCTTCGGGTAACGGAGGAACTTGTTCACAGCAACTATCTGTACTTCGACATGTTGTGAATAAAATATATTCAAAGTTTCAATCTCGGCTGGTCTTAATTTCTGTGCTAATGAGGGAGGCCGGTTCTTCTGTTAAGTTCCGTGCCAACATGTTATAAATCAGCTTCATATATACTTCCGCGTTTTTTCTTGTAACTATTCGGGTGAAACCCTAAAAAAGAGAGGGTAATTAAGTTTCCGCATGGACATATTTTAGCTATGGCGCTTACGCACATATCAAACGTCGAAACAGCAAATGTTTTAGTTCGTGAATAAAAAGTAACGCAACAGTAACGTGCGTTACTTTTTATCAGTAACGGTAACGGTAACGCGTTCCTTTTATTTTGAGGTAACGTAGGTCGGTAACGCGTTACTTTTATTTGCAAGTAACGAGTAACGTATTTAGTTACTTTTTTTCGGTAACGCCTACAACACTGACCGCAGGGATAGTCAGGCATGCACCCCACTGGTTAACGAGACTAAAGTTGTCGGGAAACACCGGGAGCGCTGCAGGGAGAGAGATAATTGAGGCTTATAGGATGACGACCACCAACAGGAATATAGCATCCCCCTCCCTCACATTGACCAAGCCAGAACTCGCGTTTCTGAGGCCGACGTTTCCCCGGACTCTGCTTGCACCACCTTGAACAACAAGTTCGGCCTTCTATCGGCCTTTGGTCGTAAAATTGTTTCCGTATGCGAAAATGCCATCTTCCCTTCTCCCCATCTTCCTCCTCTCGCTCCTCCCCTTCCCCACCGACGTTCGTTGGTGCAGAGTTCGCTGGCGTAAAATATATGTTGTTGTAAACTGAAAGCTTGTATTTGTCTGTTTTCGTCCTTCTACTCGTTTTGTGCTTTCTACTGTTACATCTGTTCCAACACGCTCGCCAAAATCTTAATAAGATGTTTGATTTTAATCATTTTTTTAATTTTGTTGAAGTTATAGCATCTCGCTTAATCTTGATGTCAAATATAATCCGTTTTATGTTTTTTTTTCCAGCTTATGTAGGATGTTTTTGTTGAATCGAGGTGTTTTCCTTATCGTTACAAATGACAACCATTCTACTTCCGACGATGATGAACTCGGATGGTTGGGTTTGATTTACGAAATCGCATGCTTTATTCAGTAAATTGATTTAGATTTTGAAAGCTTTCTACATTATCAGTAGTACTGGTTACTTAAGGTGGTCTTAAGCACGTTTTGTATATTAATTAAGGCTTTTTGTTATTTAAGGATATTTGTTAGCATTGTAAATCACATTTGTTCCGCCTCTCGAAGAAGTGGAGGTTGGATTTCTATTTTAAGCTATTCATTTCCCTGGTAATTTGAATTAGTTTATTTTTATTTCTTGCATTCTACAGCCTACTGGTTCCCTGTCGTTGGATAATTCTGTTTTATGAAGCATGATATAGAATATTTCCTTTTGGAATACGGAGTTTCCATAATAGTTACAAAATAACAACTTCTCCATTGCTAGATAACGAGGAAGAGGAAAGAGGTGAAGGGAGTTATATACAATGTGCAAGATCTGCCGACATTTTACCTTCCGGTGTTCGGGGCAGCCTGACAGGGAGGATCCATTCATTCAGGCAGCTTGGTCTCACATGCTGGGAGAGACTCCGATGCGTTGTTTCTTTCTTCTTCACGACTGGGACAATCCTAGAAGATGTTCTTGTGTCCGCGGGCACAAGCGCATATCCTCGCATAATCAGGCTTGTGGGTCTTCTCTTCGTTTTTTTCTTTTCCTCTCCCATCGACTGTACGTCATTGAGGGGAGTGGGTTTTCGTCTCGAGGGATTTGTTTGTGGAGACGTCTTTTCTGTTCAGAAAGGGAGAAAGAAATGACTTTATTGAGGCATTCTTGTGTTTTAAGTTCAGCAGGTTCGGTCTCTTCTATTGTGTCCTTTCTCTCGACGGGCGAGTTGAGCCTCGTCGGCCGGGCAGGGAGGCCTGTAGTTGTTCCCGTGCGGCTGCATGCGCCTCGTCGTTCCCTTGGATACTTTGGTGTCCAGGGATCCACCGAATGTTGATGTTATAACCTACGGTTCGAAGTTTTTCGGCCGTTGTCTTCGTTGGTCTGACGGTCTTGCTGCGACTGTTGAATTTGTTGCATTCTTGCACCGCTTCTTTGCAGTCTGTGAAGATTCGTTTTAGTATTCATTCTATTTCATGTTGTTTTTTGTATTTTCTTTTTTCTGAGAAAGGAAGAGAGAGGGAGAGAAAGACAAAGGGAAAGAGAGACAGGAAAATAAATATATATTTGGTTTTGGCTTCGGGCGTCCGCTTTACTTCGTTCTTTATTAAAGGGATACCTCAACAAAATTTGAAATATACCTGTCCTGTTCAGGAATAGGCTGAATATGATCCACAATATCCGTAAATGACAATCACACGTTCGTATTTTGAGCCTGATGGCTGTATTTTTCGTTAGAAACGGTCCACTCCAGGAAGCGCTCGGAGAGCAGCCCGCGGAGAGGACGTCATATCCGGCAAATCGTGACGTAGTCTGTCTCGGGATGAGCAAAGCTGCAGCGAGGCTAACGTGTCAGAATTCCTTAGCCGTTCTAGCCACCGAAGCGGTCTAAGGAGGCCAGCGATCGGGCCACCGCTACTAACCACGAAAGTCACTGGATCCTGGGAAAGTAACGCCAAGCTCCCCGTGTGGTCGCCATCTTGGTCCGTGAAATGAGCAATTTCTCCTTGACCCCCCGTTCTTGGTGAGCCGATCTAGATTCGCTGGTGACGGGTAGCTTTATGGAGTCGTTTTTTGTATACCAAGATTTTGCTAACCACACACCGGCGAAACAAGCGTTCACCTTCGTACCACCACCAGATGTTGTGTCGGTGCTTGGAGGCACTGAAAAATAAGTTTACTGTCTTGAAATACGCTAGAAGAACAATATAATTGTAAGAGATCCATGGAGATGGCCATGATTAATAAGTTGATCGCATGCAAAGTGCCAAAGACTCTTATATTGGCGAGGAACGCTTCCAGTACGATGGTGCTCCATGGTGATCTTGGCGCGACTGGTTTAGAACGACCCCTGGAAGCTTCGAAGATTTAAATGGACCAAGATGGCGATTTCCATGGCAACGTAGACCGATTAGCCAATCGCCTTGCGAGGTTTGGGTCGTCTGTATGTTAGTATCCGTTTGTGTCCGGCTAGCAGGTAGGGAAGGCAATGGCGCTACTTTCCCAGGATCCAGTGACTTTACTAACCACAAAGCTGCTTTTGTGTGAATTTTGAGTGATGGGTTAATCTCCTACAATCTTGTAGAGGGGAAAATAGCGACGTCTGGGACACAAAGAGAATCCCATTGAGTGGGGCGTTCCTCTCACCTCTATTATTTTGTGCTGGCCGTAGAGATTGTCGGGATGACGTCAGGTTCAAATCGTGTATAGTTCTAGGCGAGACAATTATCGTCACTACCTGTCAAGGATCCTAGCCGGCATTACAAACGAGGCTTTAGCAAGAGCCACCAGGTGCTCTTTCTTCTTATTTAATTTGTTTTAAAATTCATTTTCGTGTCTTTTTAAAAAGATATTGGAGTGTCCGATAAGTTAAAGCTTCTTAGAACAGCATAGACCAAAAAATAAGCGCCGAAATACCGTTGAAGTACCGCTTTAAAAGTTTCGCCTTCGCCTCCTTTGCGCCTTTTTCTTAGAGCTGTATTATTCGAGATCGCAAAGCCGCGGTTATACTGCTTATACGTTATATAAAAAACAATCTGCAAACATTCGAACGCGAGCCACGACGAGATCTGTGCTTCGAATGCCGCATGGTAACGGGTTCAAAGAGAAACTTGTCGCGCGCCATTCGAACCACGGATATCGCGGTGACTGATGTCTGGCAAAGTGTATTTTGCATAATGCATAGACCGATCTCACCAGGCCAGTTTGACTACGCCACCGCTTCCGCAGTGCATCCAGGGAACTTTAGTCTTTCTGCACGTGCGACAACCTCGCTGGAGCTCTGCGCGTGTGGAGCACGAGACACCACGAACCCTCTCGTGCATTGCCGTTTGCCTCCTGTGAACTAAAGTTATGGCCGCGCCACGCATGCGCCGAACGCTTGGTGAGATCGGTCTATTGGGGAGGAGATCGAACAGTCACGCCACTAGCGCTACGCCTCAGCTGTGGAGACAACACACCATATTTTATTGTTTGTTTTTGATCCGAGTAATCGAAGATGGCAATGCGAAGTTCGCCCCTCGTGAGATTAAACCACTTGTCTGGGCGAAACGCTCGTGCTCAGAAGGTGCTAAGCGAGATAAAATTTCTTTGTTCTGGTGTGTTAGTAAACACCGGGCTGTGGGGACAACAAACTCGACAAAGCGCCCCCAATAGTTCGATCTCCTTCCCAGAAACCAGAGTATTTTCGCCATCCCCCATCTCAACATTTTTTTTATTATTTTTTGTGTTTACTCCACTACGTTGCGCCTCAGCAGTGTTGACTGTAACGCGTTACAAGTTTGGCGTAACCGGCAAAGCGTTACTTTTTCAGACAAGTGGTAACGTACTCGTTACATCATTTTAAAAACAGAAACAGGCAACGCACTTACATTGTTTATTTCGTTTAACGAGCAACGTAGTTACGTTAGTCGTTACATCTTCTTCTTAAGACCTGAAAAAAGTGAATTCAATTTTTTTTTTGTGTGTGTGTGTGTTTCTATAATTCGGTTTACCAGGAAAGCTAGAACACTTCTTCAGAAAAATGAGCCAGATGTGAATTCTGACGTATTTTTATCCCGTGAATCTGGATATCACGTTCGTTTTCCCCGGAGATGTAACCAAACGCGAGAAAACACAAAAGACCTCCGAGTAGTCGTGATGTCATACTAGGATCTTTGGACCACCAAGGGCGTGTTGCTTGTGTGGGCAGCGCGTGCAATTGCAAGCTTGCCAGCTATATATTTTTCCGCATGGACGCCAGTCGTTACGTCTATTTCTGACCTTTTTGAAAATAGCAAGAGTGCGCGTTCATAGCTTTGACAGGCGCTGAAGATGCGCGAGAGCAGGGATTCCGAAAACTCCTACTATAACGTCACGCCCCGGAAAGGAAGGGTCTTTGGCGGTAATTCAAAACTTAAATTCTACAACCTCCATGCAACAAATTGAAAAAAAAACTCAATATTCGTGATCCTGGGGTTTACATGATGACGAGTTAGGTGTCTTTTTTTTTAATACAGAACCGCTTCAGTTTCCTCTCAAGTCCTTTTAAGGCGACGCTACGAGCTGATGACAGTGTCAAAAGGGCACCATCATGGTTTTCTTTCTGTACCTGTATGTGTCCTACCGTCGCTGAACCAATCATAAACAAAAAAGGCCCAGTGACTTTCGCTTTTAGTGCTACGTGTTCGGTCACATTACAGGTCGAAGCATCGGCTGTGTCTGGACTCATAGGGAAGCTGAAGCGGTTTCGAATTCGAATTGAAACACTGGGTTCTTTTTAATACGACTCCAAGGACTCGAATGTCACGAAAAGTAGGCCATTTCATGCCCGTATTACCTAAAGTAACGCCTTCGAAGTTGCATTGAAACCACGCGCCTCTGTGACCGCGGGAGAGAGCAGTAAAATGAGAAGAAAAAACATGACGTTACGAAAGGTTCCTTGCGCGTGCTCCTCGACTCAGAGAGCTACCGTCGTGCGTCGTCGATGCTGATCTAGTTGGTGATTCATGCCTCTGAAAGATGGCATCTGAACGGTGGAATCCTGGGTTCAATCCCCACCCCTGCCCGTTTCTATCTATAGACCGTTTTCATGTCAAACGCCACCAGGAGGTGTTCTAGTCCTTGACGTCCCAGAGAACTTCCGGTTCATAAAAAGTATGAACAAAGTCCACCCTAACACCGCTGTTTAAAATGTCGATTAAACGTTTAACCACCAATTCTCCAGGTGAACGCCAAAAGAACGAAGAAGCCCGAGATATGTTAAATATTTTCGAATACTCTTGTAAACCAACTTGCCTCCTCTAAGACGTTAAATTGACCAGCCGAGGGCCCTCGTTAAATCTCCAACTTTGATTTGCGTTTTAGCGTTTATGCTTTCTAGCACTGGCGACATAGGCAAGCTCGACAGACTTGCAAAGACGGAGCGACCGGAAGTTGCTTGGGACGCAGGAGGCAGTTCATGTTTGTAAACAGAAAAAGGGTCTATACTTCGTTTCAGCTTACGTCCAGACGCAGCCAATGCTACAAGCGCGAGCTTGTGGTCCTGAGCAGTGTTTGCACTGCACGAGCGCGCGTGCTTGACAGGGACGCTGAAAGCTAGAGCTCGCGCCTGTGGCATTGGCTGCGTCTGGACGTAAGCTGAAACGAAGTATAGATGAGCATCGTACCGGCGTGCGGTCGTGTATCACTGCTGCGTGGTGCGCGTTAAAGAGTCCAGGCTAGCATTCCTGCTGCACTGGCTAAATTTCTCATCTAGAGGGGGTAACAATGTCGCCATGTTCTGGCAGACTAAACTCCTGCTGTATAAACAACTAACGACTATTTTTTTTCAACGGTGGAAAATACGAAGAGGAAAAGTGAGAAAACATAGGACAAACACATTGCAGGACTAGCAACCATTTACTAAAAATCTTCTTTTACACCCACTAGTTTCATATCTCGGAACGATTGGGTGCGGAAAGAAAAGAGGTTTATATTTAGTTCAGCACAAGTTCAGCAGTTCCGAGCATCTTTCTACGGGGAGGAAGAAGAAGAATCTTATCTAACTAGGTCGGCATTTTTTCTTCTCTTGTTCAATTTTTCAATACGCATAATTTAACACACCCATTCAAGTCAACCTTGGCCTTTCGAGACAGGGGTACACCTGGGGCCCTACGTTGCGCTTTTTTGACTCCTAGGGCGACCAGGAAGAGGAAGTGACGTCAACAACGCTTTATGGACGTTGATTGGTGGAATCGCTAATGACAAATTTCTGCAGAAGAAATCGAAGAAAAAGTGAGCGGAAATCGGTAAGCCGAAAGATGAGTGGTGTTGCTAAGATAGGTCATTCGCACCATATACATCACTTCCTTCGCTGCAGTCACCGTGGGAGTCCATAAAGCGCAACATAGGGCCCCTGGTATATCCTGTGGCGATGGCCATTCGCCAGCCCCAACCTCGGATATTATTGAATCCGACCATACCTCCAATGGAAAACAAGTAAGCCCCCAAACTAAACAACGTAAGGGAGACGGGGATAATGAGAAGATATATGTGACCGACCACTCAGATAAAATAGAAGACGTGGGAGCTATAAAAAGAAAACGTTTTCACCTCAAGAAAACAGTAAGTTTTCCGCATTGTTCATATGCCGCGCGAAATAGTTCTCGCCAGATTTGGTTGTCGGAGGCACAGGTGATGCTTTTCGCGTTTGATACGTGTACTCCTTGATAAGATAACGTGTACACTCTAAAAAAAAATGGTATCACCTTACACCCTTTTGTCCCATATAATACACCCCAAAACTTCATTTCGACACAAGGCCAGGATTGGAAGACATTTGCTTTAGTTCCCCTAGGAGCCCCCAGATGGCGCGATGAGCGGACTACTACAGAGCCGTTTATACTGAGAGAGTTTGGCCAATGGGCGGAGCTTGTTGGCCGCTAGAACAAGCGGATTTCGCGGTAACACAATATGGCGTTACTTCTTTGTCTTGTTCATTCCTGAGAAATCGCGTAGAGTTCCTATGAGTCAGAGCCACAATATGGCGGACGGAAGTAGTCATCCCCGGTTGTCAGACTACGCTGCTGTGGTTGCCAGGCTGTCAAAATCTCGTTAAGAAGGCCAAACTCTCTCAGTATAAACGGCTCTGACTACTAGAGTGTACACGGAGGCCTACTATGATAACAGTCTAGGCAGCCGTCTCCTGTTTGAGGCCCGAGCAGGAGCGCTGCGCACAAGACTATATCGGCAGCGGTTCGATCCGACAATAGAATCAGTGCAGTGCGGGGCCTGCGGTCAGGACGACGAAACCATCACGCACCTAGTTCTGCACTGCACCGGCCTGACACCAGAATGGGATGAAGCGCGACACGTGCACAACCAGGGGCCTAACCAAAACAACACAAGCCAGGGCAGACAGACTGCGGCAGTCGCACAAGCGGCAATCGGTCCACCAGCGGCAGCGGCCCCAGTGCTACCATTGCTACCACAGGCACTGCGCTTTCTTTCATCCATGGACAGATAGATGGACTGTCGACGTCACCAAGCAACGACTAGAAAATTGGTGGAAAAGTAGAGAAAAGCGTGGAAAGTGAAAGACACATATTTATTTATTTATTTATTTACAATACCCTCAGGGCCATAAGGCGTTAGAGAGGGGAGTGGGTGTGAAGTACAATGTTTGTTACTGCTTCTCGGAATCTGATGGGGTCCTGGATGGTGACGATGTCTTCGGGAAGGTCATTCCAGTCCACAATTGCATCAGGAAGAGGGGCGTGCTGATGTGCTGTGGAAAAACACTTTGGCCGGGCTATTTTATTGCAATGATCGAGTCTGGAGGAAAGATAAGCCGGTGGGGAAAGAAGAGACTGATTTAGACATGGTGAGTAAAAAACTTTATGCAGAAGGCAGAGACGGAATATTTTTCGACGGGTGGAAAGCAATGGGAGAGAGAGATTTGATTTAATGAGGGAGACACTGGAAAAACTGGAGTAATCAGATTGAATAAAACGCGCAGCACGGTTTTGAACAGATTCAATGTAGTCTGTTAATGTAGCATGATGAGGGTGCCAGATTGAAGATGCGTATTCTAATTTAGACCGGACTAGGGCAAGATAGAGGAGCCGTTTTAGTTGAGAAGGGGCGGATCTGAAATTGCGACGAAGGAAACCCAAGCTTTTGTTAGCGGAACTCACAACTGAATTAATATGGTTTTCCCAGGAGAGGTTTGAAGTTAGAAGAACGCCGAGGTATTTATACATATCTGTGGGTTGAAGAGGGATGCCATTGAGAAAATGAACAGGAGAGGTTTGAAAAGAGGAACGAGAGAAGCGCATGCATTTACATTTGCTGACGTTAAGCGTCATCTGCCAGTTAGTACACCAGCTCTGAACTAGGTCAAGGTCATTTTGTAGGGTTAAAGAGTCATGAGGGGATGTTATTTTTCGGTAAAGGACGCAGTCGTCGGCAAATAGGCACATGGGTGAAGATACCTGAAGAGGAAGATCGTTGATGTAGATGAGGAAAAGTAACGGTCCAAGCACCGTTCCCTGAGGCACGCCAGATGTTACGGGGGCTAAAGTGGATGAACAATCATTAACATAAACAAACTGATGACGCTGAGAGAGAAAAGATTCAATCCAGGAGAGAACATTATTATCGAGGTTTAATGACGATAGTTTTAGAAGCAGTCTGTTATGCGGAACTTTGTCAAATGCTTTAGCGAAGTCGAGAAATACAGCGTCAGTGGGGTAGCCAGAATCAAGGTTTGCGAACAGGTCATTGGTTAAGCAGAGAAGTTGGGTTTCGCAGGAGTAGTTTCGACGGAAGCCGTGCTGCGCTTTGTTAAAAAAGGAGATAGAATCAAGGTGAATAGATAGTTGCTTGTGGATTACGTGCTCGAGTATTTTAGAAGGTACAGAAGTTAAAGATATTGGCCTATAGTTTAAAGGAGAAGATTTATTACCGCTTTTGTGGACCGGAATGACCTTGCCGATTCTCCAATCTTCAGGAACCGCCACTGTATCTAATGATTGCTGAAAAAGTTTTGTTAGAAATAGGCTTGAGGAATATTTAGTGCTTTGTAAGACCTTAGAATTTATGCCGTCGACACCACAGGAAGAGGACATTTTCAGTGACTTAATAATACTAACAATACCTTCGAAATCAATACAAATTGGATCCATAGGTAAAACATTGCTAGTAATAGGTAAGGACAGTGTTAAGGGAGAGTGGGCGGTGAAATGGGAAGAAAATAAATGATTAAGAACTGTGGCACACTGATTAATCTCGATAATGTTCTCAGAATCATCAATAAGCGCTAGTGGGGAGTATGGTGCATGATTTACAACATTCCAAAATTGGCGCGGGTTGTTTAGTAGCATAGATGGAAGGGTCTCCTGGTAGAATATACGCTTCTGCTGCTCTAACATAATTTTATAATTAGTGGCACATTCATTATATCTAGACCAGGATAAAGCAGTGTCCTGGTTTTTGGCTACTCGAAAACGTCGTTTTTTCTTATTGTTAAGGGTTTTTAGTGAGCGCGAATACCAAGGATTAGAGGACCGGGAGCTGATGTTAATAGTTGGAACATGAGCTTCAATGAGTTGCAGTAATTTGTTTTTAAAAAGGCACCAATTTTCATTTATATTCCTGTCGTCAAAACCCTGCAGGAAGACTGAGAAATAGCTTGAGAGGTCCTGGTTAAGCTGCTCATAGTTCCCCTTATTATATAGCCTTATTTGCTTGGTCAACCTGACTGGTTCTGGTGCTCGAAATCCTAGGTTATAGGACACTGCTTTGTGGTCACTGATGCCTTCAAAACCGGTAAGAGAGGTAATAGATTTAGGATGGTTAGTCAAAAGCAAGTCTAATATATTTGAACATGTGGCGGTTACACGGGTAGGGAAAGAAATCATCTGCGAAAGGTTAAAATCCAGGCAGAGACTGATAAAATCGCGACACTCACCAGAACTTCCACTACCAACAAGATCTGATAAATTCCAATTTATCTCACGGAAATTAAAATCGCCTACTAAGAAAACAGAATGACCAGGATGTTGTGTGAACAAAATTGACAAATCATCATGCAAAGAAGTTACAAAACTAGATGACGCATCTGGCGGTCGGTAACATACGCCAACCAGGATTGACTTAAAACCACATTTCACTGAGACCCAGATGGCCTCAATTGACATGGAAACGAAAAGAAGTGTGCTTTTAATACTTTTATCAATGCATATTAAAACGCCGCCACCACGACGATCCTTCCGATCGCGTCGATAAAATGTAAAATTTGAATGATTTGGCAGTATTTCATTGTCGTTTATATCAGGATGAAGCCAGGTCTCAGTGATCAGTACTATCTTAGCATCACAGGTTGAAATATGAGAACACAATTCGTCACGCTTTGGTATTAAACTGCGCGCATTTAAGTATAAAACACCGATAAGTGAGTTAGAGTTGGAGGAAGCAACGCGTTTGTTCCCACTCCCAGCGTGTGCCTATGCGGAAGCACTAACCACAGAATCGGAAACGGAGTCGTAAAGAAAGACATTTGAACCCATATGTAGTTTATCAAAACGCAGTTTATACGGACCTCCCCGTGACTTGGCGAATGCAAGAAGTCTCTGACGCGCAACGCGAACTTTCTTCGAGAAATCTTCAGACATAGAAAAAGGGAGGCCGCGCAGCTTCGGTCCACACAAAAGTAACTGGTTTTTTGTTTTGTATGAAGAAAAGCTTGCAATGATAGGCCTGTTCTTTTCCCGAGATTGGGTTCCCAATCTATGTGCACGTTCAATCTGAGAGCTATCAAGTGTGACACCTAGTTTCTCACTTGCAAATTCTAAAACTTTTTGTTCGGACGAAGACCATGACTCGCCAGCAGCATCGGGTATGCCATAAAATAGAAGATTACACCGTCGCGAGCGGTTTTCAAAATCATCAAGTCGAGATAGCATAGTTTCAGTAGCAGCGGACTGCACAGCGACGGAATGTTGCAGATTACAGATATCTGCTTTGGCCTGTGTGATAGACAAAATTTCTTTTTCGAATGAAACAAGTTTTGCGTTTAGCGACGCCACCGAAGTCTCAAGTTGAGCCTGTTTGCCAAGTATCGCCTCGACATCGGCTTTTAGTGCAGCTTGTCCCGCCGCAAGGCCGGTTACATTAGTATCGAGTTTCAGCATTAGCTCGTGCATACTACCAAGTTGTTTCACCTGCGCTTCCAGTTCAGCCTTCGTAGGCCCGGGACCAGGATTTGTTTCAATGTCACCGGACAAGAGTAGCAGTTTACCGATAACGCGCGCACAATCACAAGCGAGACAAAGTAACACTTTGGGGCACGGGAATAGCAAAATGTTCACATTATTTGTACTCTTAGCATGCAACGAGAAACGTTTACAAACCTGTACGAGAGGAAGCATTTCATGCGTAAGCGTCCGTGCTGCCTTAGCGTTCCCGTGCCCACTGAGGAAGGAGTGGCTTGCGCCGTCCTTATGTAGGCTGGGATCTTGGAATGCTGGGAATGCTTCCGACCAGGGTGACGTCACGGTGCTTGGGGGCGGGTCCTGCTGACGCACGGAGGATGACACGCCGAGAAAAGATGCCAGTCGGGTGGATCCGCCAGGATTGTTGACACCAAGGATGACTTGAGGTGGACCCGGTGATAGTGCGAGACCGAGAAGGGCCTGAAGAAGTGGGATCTGTACGAGAGGAAGCATTTCATGCGTAAGCGTCCGTGCTGCCTTAGCGTTCCCGTGCCCACTGAGGAAGGAGTGGCTTGCGCCGTCCTTATGTAGGCTGGGATCTTGGAATGCTGGGAATGCTTCCGACCAGGGTGATATGGCTTGGACACGACATACGTGACCACCCGTTTCAAAGGGATAGCCACAAGCATCATCATCATCATCAGCGAAGAAGCGGGGAGCGGGGTCGCCGTCGGACGCGCTGAGCCGATGAGCGCTAAGCACCCTTCGTCTTCCCTTCCTTCTCCCTTCTCCCCTCGAAGTGAGAGAGAAGTTTGCTGGTGGCGGTGGGCGGTGGTCAACTGGGTCGGCTGGTCGTGCGGTCCAGTCGTCGGGCGCAGGAGCACATGGCTTCAAAAACGAGATGTTCTAAGCAACCAGTCGCTTACTGTTTGTGGCAAAGATTCTTTTTTTTTTAGTGATGCTGAGAAAGAATATTAGTTTTATTTTATATAGATCCGTCAGCTTTGACAAACTTATATTTTCCTCATTTAAAGGCAAATAATGCGTGCCTAACAACACAAAGCTTCAAACAAATCATAACAACGTTGCCTTTGGAGTGTATCGGTAGATCTGAAGATCAAGAGGTTGTATCGTTGTTTCCGAATATATGTGTATGTGCTTATGCTTGTAACCTGGATTTGCAGCTAAAACACAAGACCTTCTAACTCAGATTTTCAGGGGCCGCACTTGAAATATTCGACTCCGGGAGCTTTGCAGACTAAGCAGGTGTTTTGTATAGAGAACACTTGTAACGTCGGTGTTATTACAGACCTTTTTGCAAGTGCGCGCTTCTTGAATTGTCGTCACTTCCACTATGGGCGAAAACATTGTTTTGCCTTTGCCACGCCAATAGAAGGCATTTAGGATATGATCGTAACCGTCACACTTTCTCGTTTTGCCTCCCGCCTATTTTTTTACTATTTGCAGGTTGAAACGTTTGATTATTTTTTCGTCGCCCATACCGGATACGCCTATTAGGTGGCTGGGGACGAGAGTACACAGAAAAGGTCTATACTACATAAAGAGGTCAATGAATAACGTTCGTGTTAGAGGGGTACTGAAGATTCTATTAAACTTGGATTCATCGGATAACTTAGTAATCGCTTAACGCTGTTTTATTGATGTTCAGGTTAGAAAATTTATAAACGTTACAATTTCAAAGCGGATTTCTAGGCCTTCGCTGTGAATATTATATGAGCTTATCAGATTCACGTCTCAACATTAAAAGAACCAGCTTTGCCCCCTTTATCACGCGCTACAAATTGTGATGTCCTGATGATAACTACGTAAATTCCATGAGCACAAAATTTTAGTATTTGTTCTATTCACATTTCATTCTTCTGGATGCAAGTAAACAATCAAAACTCGTAATTAGCTTCTAAAATGCAAAACATAAAAAAAAAACTTGACACCTTGTACGATTGCGACCGCTGAAGTTGAAGAATACTTTCTGATACGCCATCAGTTATGCAAAACTAAGACGCGAGTTTGCCTAATTGTTTTTCTTTCAGGGTGAAAAGCAGTTTGCTGTAAAGAAAAGAAAGAAAAACAAGACACAACGCTTTTCGGCGACTTTTAGGGTTACATTGTCCTCAACCGACTTTCCTACGGGACAGAAACAAAGCAAACCCCTTCCTTATGCTTGCAAACAGCTAATATGGTGAAGCGTATGATATAGGATAACGGCCAGTCCGACTAAAGAGCTAACAACAATCCTGTATTGTCACGACTGAACGTAACATATGAATATGACATTGAAAATAAACGTTATGTACCTCGGGGTGGCGTTGGAACAGAGGGAGAGGGGATGGGTTTGATAGCCCGCCCCTCTCCTCCTATAAATATTGCAAAAATTCCAAGTAAACAATGCGATGAGGGGTCAGAAAAACGCTCTCGTTCCGCCCAACACGCACACACACATTGTCACCACCGTCAATGGCCGTTGCAGTCACCCCTGATGAAGAGGCCAAGTATAGGCCTCGAAGCCGGGTAATTTGGACTTGGTAGGACCCCCCCCCCCCCCCACACACACACACACCTCCTTCTCCCTCCCCTTTAAATATTATCGAGACAACTATGTGAATATATAGGCCCAGGAAGTTTTTGACATATTCGACATCAAATGGAGAGCTACCAAGTATCTAACCACGCCTTGTGTCAACGACACAAGCGAGTTTAGAAACTCGCCGGTGTCGTTCGACGTTTTCGGTCCACGATCCATGTCAACGTGTTTGATCCACGACATGTACTTCGAAAATAGCACCACCAATGTTTTAAAAAACTTACTAGTTCGACAGGAAAGGAGTTTGAAATAATATCGCATGTAAGGTCATAATACTTAGTTTTGGGGCGAAAGAAGAGAGCTTTCGGTTTGTTGTCACTTATTTTTAGATTTTTTGAACTAGCCCAAGTTTATAAGTTTTTTATGGTGTCATTAGCTATGCGCACAACTTCATTGTCGATACTAGCCGAAAAATGAAACGTAGCATAGTGGTATCATTATCACAAGACTTCATACTTTAGGAGCTTCTGGACGCGGATGGCCCTTCTACGCAAATATTCATGTACTCAAAGTAGCAGGGAGGGAAACGAAGGAGGGGGGTTAAACGACCAAGGATATTGTAACAGAGCCATCCGACGCCACATTTCTGTTCACAAGGACATCGGGCTCACAGGATGGCGACCCGGCCTCGACACTTAAGAAGCGGTCCCGTCGCCCGAGGAGGGGCTCTTTAGTAACAATTCAAGCCCGTGCGCACGCCCTGCCCCTCTCTTCGGAAATGCCACTGGAGGTGAAATTCGCTTCGTCGGTTCTCTTCGCAGCCTTGGCCCGACGGACGGTGTACGCTGAGCGGATTATTTTCGCGATACCCTGTTCACCCCGTAGGCTGACAGTGGGGTGGAAGATACGCGCTCGTTAAACCACTCATACCGTCATTTCTTTGCCACGTGATCATGTTCTCGTCCATACTCACGCACAGAGAGGGAAGTCAGGTGACGAATAGAAATGCTGGTGATTAATTCTGCGAGCCCGTCGCCCCCACCGTACTGTCAGCATAAGGGCCAACTGAGTAGAACCCAGGTAGTAGTACGTCGATTTTTAAGCTTTAGGGCTTGCGTTGACATATTCTTCTGCTTTATTGTGCTTACTCCCTATTGTGAATTATCTATCATTAGCTGTACAGTACGTGTGTCCACAAACGGGGGAAGTTGACCACAACGGCAGCATCCCCTCTGGGCCGACCCTCACGGAAGGACCGAGCGTGGATTAGGGCCGAGCGAGCCGGAACTGCCGAGTGCGGGGGCTAGGCCGACGACTGCGAAAGGGCCAGGAGGGGTGTCGAGGCCGAAAGAGGGGGGAAGGCCGGTCACGGCGGCAAGGCTAAGGAAAGCGTAAGGGCCGAGAACGGGGGTGGGGATTAGAGCGATCAGTGCACGCCTGGCTCCTTCGTCGTCGCGAGAATTCGTTGGAAAGAAAACCGATAGATGGCGCGCACTGTTTTCGCTCCTTTCTGCTTGGAGACCCGTTTAATTTGACGAGTTTGGCGTGGAACACGGTAGAAGGAAACTGTGTTTCTTCTACCGTAACCTAAAAGCCTGTATTTTTTAAGACATTTTGAGCGAGCAAGGGAGCGAGCCGTCGTCACGGCAGAGTGAAGTCTGGAAAAGCGAAACAACGTAATCCCGCTGCATGAGCTCTGGTGCATCCGGATCCTCTTGCAGTGCTATGAACTCGTGCTCTAGCCTTCGCTATAATCAAAGTAATACCCCCTTCACACGGTCAACACAAAGGTACCTTTAACATAGGTCCCTTTGCTATCGGCGAATCAGCCCGTGCTCTTGGGTCGCGAGCACACGCCACGCGTGGAAGATCGTTAATTGATTGGCCGCAGAGAATAAAGGTCCCTTAGCTAAAGGTACTACCTTTACGGTCGTGTGAATGGGGTATAACGTTAGCTATATTACACTGGGCTCCTAGATCGTCTCAACATCTTTGTCTTCAATGTGCTTGCCCAATAGGGCGCGGGCACAAGCCCTGTTTCATAGAAGCCTCTTGGCTCCTCTCTAGGCAGACTGGCGCAGTGTCACGCGGCAAGGTCAGGAGCTCCATTTCGTCGCGTACTACTACTTCCGTCTTCATAAGCCCTCACAGTCAAAGGCAAGAGGCAAAATCTCGAAGTTTTTTCTGCCCCCATGCCAACAGAAGAAGAAAAATAAACTTGCCATTATCCCACGGAAAAATTCGGAGTACACTTGATGTGTGGTGTCTGAGGTGGCCAAACAAAAGTGCAAAATACTCCTACGAAGGCAGCTCGCCTATCGCACATATTTCACATTCTGTGCCCTCCGACTTTATATGTGCAACCGATCTAGGTAATTGGCAAAGAAAAATTATACTAAGCAAACGTTTGGGTACAAAACAAATGAGGAGACGGAATGGGATTTGCTCCTTTTTGATCCAATGACCCGACATAGAATTCTAAATTAATACCCAGGTCACACCGCTTACACTTCATACAAAAGACAGTCTGACAGACACGACAGCGTTACTGGAACAAGCTTGCTCCAGTAACTTTGAGACAGGCACGTAGCCAGGGGGGGGGGGGGCATAGGGCTCGCCCCCCCTCCCCGAAATCTTCCATTCCGTTGGGACCTCCTCCCTCCCCCTCCCCCTCATACAACATTTTGTCACGGGAGGCCCCCCCCCCTCCCCCGAAACAAAATCCTGGCTACGTGCCCGCGTTGAGACCCTATTCAGTCATCGCGATATCCGTGGTTCGAATGCCGCGTGCCATGTTTCTTCTTCAACTCATTGCCCTGCAGCAATCGAATCACAAACCTCGCGGTGACTCGCGTTCGAATCTGTCCGCAGACCGTCCTTTGTAGGTTTTATAAGCAGTGTGACCCCGGCTTAACGTTCAGGTATCAATTTTATCAAGAAAATCCTAAAGTTTACGTAGTCGGGGGCGGTATGTCATAAAGCTAAAGCGACGGAATTACCATAGTGGAGAAGAAAAATCTGAGATGCTTTAAAGAGATGTAAAAAAATTGCAAGGCGAGTAAAAAAAT
>JAZHYW010026311.1:0-13641 GCA_037355805.1 Ixodes ricinus | reverse complement strand
GTACTTCGTTCGATTACGTATTGCTGGCTTTCTAAAAATTCTGCGTCAAGCGTAACATCCACTCCTACCATTCTCACTGAATTTCCTATCACAAAAGAAACATGATTTGTAAAAGACAAGACACCATCAAAGAGCACTCTATGATAGTTCACATAAATACACGTTCAATTGGCACGATATCAACATAATAGGTCAAGTCGAAAAGGCGCATGGCGTCGGCACAAATATAACACTTATGTCTTTTGACAGGATTAAGCAATAAAATATAATGTCTCACGCCACTGAAAAATGGAAGACACATCACGCTGTAGGTAATCACTACTCCAACGAAAAAGAAAATAGTAAATAATTTTAAACAATCTTTATACCATTGGCGAAAAACGACACCACTAAACCCTTTGGACACTACACACAATATCATGTGTAAAATCACACCGAGTGCCCAGGATTGGTCTCTGGAAGAACACCATAACCTTGATAAATAGCTATGGGAAAAATTGTCTAGCATCTCGAACAAATTTCTACCGCAGTGACAGGAAACTCTCAAACCATGTAGATGACTCGGAAGATAAACCATATAAAAATTATTTATACAAGAGTAATTTATGACTGACTTTGTCAGAAGCTTTGGTCATTTTCAATGTAGATTGAATATACTTTCCCCTAATTTGTAACAATCGAAGCGCGGAAATCTATAAAAGTGTATAAATGTGTTTGGACAAACCGACCAGTCAGTAAAACTATGCTGCAGAGGTGTCTAACTTTCTGGCTAGAGAAATAAAATAACAACGAGGTATGCACCACCGTCTCGGAAGACCTTAGAAACTCCACAAAGTCAGAAACAGGTCTGATAATTCGCAACAACCGAAACATTGCCACTCTTGAGAGTCGGAACTACAACCGACAGGAATTCCGAAGCGATGGAAAAAACCGCTAGTACTGCCGGAAAAAGCCAAGAGGCTGATATAGATTTCATCGAGGCGTAACCAGATGATACAACTAAACCTCCATGCCAAAATTAAGTGAAGACGTGAAGAAACAACAAAGAAAATGCATCTTAGCTGGAGAAACTTTCGAAGCATTTTGAAAACCCAACACTCGGGACCAAAAAATGTCCACTCGTTCGGTTCCTGAGTGATTGGCAGGTGTTCAAAATGTTCCAAACCTTATATTTTAACGTCGAATTGAAACTGATGTCATCCGCTCTTTAATTAGTATTTAACTGGGGTGAGACGCAGTTGACGCCACACAGAAAAACAGCTTAAAGGGAGCATTGACTGCTCTGAACTTGATATCTCTTTTCTTGTATAAGACGATCGTCAAGGACGCAGCCATGATCTCCCTCGCTTTTCTTTTCACTGCCTCCAAACCGGAAGCGTCATATCCTTCCCTCTATCCATTATCCTGTCGAGCAGCACGAGATACGCGCGCACCTCTTCCGCTCTTTTGCGCTGGGCCAGAAAAGTCTATCGTTCTTGTTCTTGCTTTCTGTCCCAAGAACGGCGGATTTTGCTGCTCTGGACGCTTTACAGAACACGGTAAATACTTCAAGTTGACGACGATGTCACCCCTGCTGGTAGCCCTCGCGATCTCGCTGACACTTGGCGGAGTCATTGACGCCGATCACTTGCACAATGCGACCTCAACTTACCTGGAGCTAAGGCCAGAGCTCGGAAAATATCAAGACGAATCGAAGAGGTAGGCGTCTCAGGGCTTCGTTGTTCTTTTCGCTTAGCTTTTTTTTTTTTTTTTTTTTTAATGTGCTAGAAAGAAAATGCAAGCGCCTTTCTGCGGAACGTGCAAGTGGCAAGCACGCAAGGAGCTCGCGCTTCTGTACGCAATTGTGCTCGGGTTATACAATAAGGCGTAAATCTTTGAAAAGGGGTCATTGTACATAGCGCTCATGGTAAATATTCGAAATACACTGCTGGAACTAGCTTGGATGAGGGGAAGGGAAGGCCTCATCTTGGACCTGAGTTTTGCTAGTGACAAGTCTGAGCTAATGGTGTTTAGCGACGAGAAGAGGGGGCCCATAAAGATAGAAAATATTGTAATAGACCATTTTAGAAAAAAATACATATAGCTGGACGTATGAGTAATTTAGAGAAAGATATACTTATAGGAACACAAAGGATATATAATTAGAAAATATAAAAATAAATTCAGGTATTGCAAAACTCGAGGCTATGTAGAATTTCAAATATTTCGCTTTGCAGAATTCAAATATTTTGCAGATATAAAGCGGTCAGGGGAATATGGAAAGGGCTAAGGGTGCCGGGAGTCCTTTTTAGCAATAAGGAGTACTGCGAATTAGGTCAGAGGTTCAATCAGGATTAGAAAATTGGCAAAGAAGCGTGAGAACATTCACACTGGGAGCATGAGCATAATACATTGACACAGGGGGAACGTAGGTCGTCCTTGGAAAGCAAAAGGAAAATTAGTAAATTGAAATGAAAAGAAGGTCAACTGAACTGGAGGATACTCGGTAGGCACAGGAAGTATGCATTCAATTATACATGAAACGTTTAAATACATAAATGAGCGAACCGAACATGAAAACTGATATCTCAATATTTATGCACTAGTGATGTGACTGATCCGAATAGAAACGGACAGCACGGCACACCATCTCAAACGCAGCTAAGTTTGTTCACAGGAGGATCCCGATAAATACCGTCCACATGAAAACAGGAAAACAAAAGGAAGGAGGAGAGACACCCTGACGGAGATAGACAGAAAGACACCAATTCCACACAGACAGATCTGCAGCCCGCCGAAACCACCGGTTCAGAAGTACCTGTACGATAAGCTTCCTCAAGGCCGTGCGAGCCAGCCCCCACATAAAATAAGGCCCCCACCCCTCCCTTGTTAACCGCGAACCCCCAAGCAGTGTTGCCAGGTCTACTGATTTATCAGTAGATCTACTGATTTCGTT
Source organism: Ixodes ricinus (assembly GCA_037355805.1). Lineage (NCBI taxonomy): Eukaryota > Metazoa > Arthropoda > Arachnida > Ixodida > Ixodidae > Ixodes > Ixodes ricinus. The sequence continues at coordinate 10,706 of JAZHYW010026311.1, read as the reverse complement.
CCGGGTCTACTGATTCACTGAAAAAAAAGAAAATCTACTGACTTTTTTTTAGTAAACATATTAAAATTTATTATTTGGCCCCTTCAGTTCCCAGGGTCGCCCATCAAAGGAAACTCATATTCTCCCAGAATTAAAAACGAAGCACTGGCTAGATGGCCCAGAAGCCCGTCCTATTCGAGTGACTTAGCCGTATATTCATCTATCTATTCACCCAGAGCAGGTTCGACGGTGACATCCGGGCCAGAGCCATATATGGGGAGAGTTTGGCCAGTCTATGATCTCGCCGCCGTAACGTCCCTCTCCCGAGTGAGCCAATCAGCCTGCGGCGCAGAGCGAGAGGCGTGAGCGCATGCGCGTGAACTCTCGGCTGCTCCCAGCTGAGCGGAGAGGGCCGCCATTTTCATTCATTCGCCCGGCGGAATGCATGGGATCGACATCCAAATTTCGGTTCTTTACTTTTATTTGGCAGGCTCTGGCAAGAAAATGATATAATGTTATTCCTCGGTGGCTTAAAAAGCTAACGAATTAAGTTTCTCCACGTTTGAACGCAAACTTTGAGTCAGGCGAAAAAGAAATAAGCCCGTAGCAGACGACGCGTAGCCTCAACAGTGCTCCGCGCCGACAGCGTTGCGTCAAAAACCTTCCACAGCCCAGTAAGGAAAGATGGCAGCTTGCAGAGGACTTCCATTGGACATGTACGCGCGCACTTGCCGGAACGTCTTGTTTTGGTTTCGTTTCAATAATAGCGACAGGTGGATGTCGCACTGTCGCCCTCATCTGTTGATCCCAAAAGTGGCTCAGTCTCGATTTCAAAGAATAATCCTCGAAATCGCAACACTAGTCAATGCTGATAAAAAAAAAAATACATTCACGGTGTTATTTTACTTTGTCCTTCATAAAGAATTACTCGAGAACTGGTCTTGTGTTTTTTTCATTTTTATTTGTGTTTATTACCATGTTATTTGTTACTCTATACTATTTCTTCGAAGTGTGGTTTAATGGAAATAGCAAAACATGGCAAAACACAGATTTCGTAGAATCTACTGATTTTTGTGCAAATCTACTGACTTTTTGGGGATCAATCTGCTGACTTTTTTTTCTCCGTCTGGCAACACTGCCCCCAAGGCACTGAAACAACGACAACAACAAGGCAACACAAAACAATCAGAGCAAGAGAAGTCTCTCGCGCGTTCCGCCAGCACAAAAGACGGTTGACTCACACAGTTACCGTGGTCGCCTCTGCTCAAGGTACCTTTTATAACCATTTTACCACGTGTCTCTCTCCGTAAACAAAATTGTGGTACCTTTCCGCAAGGGGGAACACGAACCACATTCACGAATATATTTAGCCAGCTCTGAATGTGGACACTTATTTTTCACATTTCTCTTATGTTCAAGCAGGCGGTCGTTTATGCAGTGGCATGGCTGGCCCACATAGCATAAACCACAATCAAAAGGAATTTTGTGCACAACCTTCTTTTTACAACCAATTGACGGATCTCTATTCTCCTTTGCACATTCCTGTTCCCTGTCCTGGCTAAACGGTGTGAGTTTGCCACGCTGCAAATCTGCCTTGAAGACAACCCGTACATCGAATCTCTTCGCCAAAGCGTTTAAATTACGCGAGAACCCACGAAAATATGAAATGACGGCTACTTGTTTCCTTGAACCAATGTCAGACCTGTTAGATGTGCCCCCTATCAGCCTGCGCAACACCTACCTAAGGTAGTCATGACCATAACCCGCTGTGGTCACCCGCTCCAGCTTTTTTCCAAGTGCGATCCCAACACAATGAATGCACGCCTTCTCCAAGGCATGGCCTAATAGAGACTTTACAACCCGCAACTTTACTAACTTGGAATGTGCACTGCGCCGAGAAAGAACGGGCTTAGTTGCTTATTTCCAGTAAGTCCGACATAGCCCCTTAACGGTTTGCAACTCTAAATCTAAAAATTGCACCATCAGCTAAACCGCAGAACCAGATGTGAACACCGACGCTGGTGCTGCCCTAATAATGAAATCCTTAACCTTCTCTGCGAAATGCTCTTCCGGAGCGCATAATAAAATATTGTCGACGAACCTACGAACACTAAGTTTCCAACCACCAAAGATTCCAGAAAGTTAGTCACCTTGCTGTCCAGTGTGTTAAGGAAGAATTCAGACAAATATGAGGGTCCAAAATCTTTTCTTGACATTAAGCCCTCTCGGTTGGATCTGCGCTCATGTGTTCAATTGCTTGCTGAAGCACACAAACACATTACCTGCGGAGACGAGGGGCGTGACAGTGCAGATTAAGATTTAAAAAAAAGACGTTATGGTAGATATCACCATAATTAAACGGAAGACGCCAACCATCGCTGCCAGTTGGCAGGACCATTCAAACAGCATAAAAAGCGCAAGTCATTGGGTCTTTCATGTACATGATTGATTTAGTGATGATAGAAAACGTGCAGACACTTGACAATCAACATGACTTTGCCCTTTTGACGTTGTTTGATTGGTCCCATCGGTTTGTAGCGCTGACTTAAGGTGAAAGAAAGTTTAACCTTTCGCAAAATGCGTTTTCTTCTCGTGTGTTTGTTCTCGATAACTGTAAGGGTCTGCGCACATTATCAAAGGGCATTCGTTCAAGCAGTCCTGAAGGGGCTTGAGTATGCAGATAACCAATTACGATGACTCGTGGGTCTTGCGGTTCCTCACCACGATACAAAAGGTTATACTTTGAATGTCTAGTCAGCGATAGGTCGGCCAACCTTTGTAGAAAGCAAACACTGATTACGCTGTAAATAAAACATTGGTACCTGCAGTAAAACGTTTTACTAACCTATTAGACAACCGCACATCGGTACGATGCCTGTCCAGATCGGGGCGGGCAGGCGCGTTTACCGAACCAAGGAATGACCTTGCAGCTTGAGCTTCCCCTCCCTTTGTTCCGAGCTGCGGTGCGCGATCCCACCATATGTTGTATTCAGTCAATCAGTTAAATAAAAAGTATTCTCAAATCACCTCCCTTTGTTCCGAGTGCGGTGCGCGATGCCACCATATGTTGTATTCAGTAAATCAGTTAAATAAAAGGTATTCTGAACTGAATAAGAGAATAGTGCTAAAGGGGAGTGCCAGTGCCTTCGAGTCATCGGCCGCCGTATGTGTTTTACCAGATACCGACAGCATTCAGACGTAACATTAAAATAAATGAAAAGCGTAGTTAAAATTTATGAAGGCTATGGTTAACGCTAAACGGTCGAGCCGTGCACAATAATTAAATAAAAAATAGGTATTGTGCCACAAAATGCCATAACGTCACCGCCCTAAGATAGACCTGTACATATCAAGGCATTCGAGGTGAAACAATTTACCCAACGTAGCAATATGCTAATAATCAGCTATACTAACCTTTCACTGATCGATTATTCCGTCTTTCCAAGGTTACACGTGCAAAGAAAGAACTTCGATGTAGTTTGAATTTGTGTATTTTCCACAGTGTTTCCCACTACAAGAGACGTGGTACATGATGTACCGAAGCCACGAGATTGACCCAGGCTTTGGAGGAAAAGCGAAGTGCGTGAAGGGGTTCTCAAACCGGCCCATTGGTGGACGGCTCGGCTCCGATTCTTCTTCACGTTGGAGGAACCAACATGTAAGGGGGGGGGGGAATGACCACTACCTATTTCGCAGCAACTATAAATGCAAAGATACACGTCCTTGGAGTACGGTTCTGTGGGCGGGCGCGGTGCCGTGTGGTGTACACAGCGTCCTATACAACACGGGCATCGGAGTGTTACTGAAAGAGCGACAACAGTACAGGAGCCGCCATGTAAAGGCTGGCCACGATCCTGGCGATTTGAATTGGCGAATTTGATAGCGAGTTTTCGAACCCACTTTCAAGGCTTCGTCTTTAGACCGCTGGGCTCTGTTAATATTTGATTCGCTCGAGAAGTCTGGTGAGCGAACCTGCCCTTGAGGCTTTTGGTTCCAGCCGCCAGGTGTCGTCGATTTTGCTGCGGTCGCCAACAATCGCCGACAGCTTCAGAAACTTCGTGCGTTACGACTTCCAAGCATCTTATTATCGCTACTCAGCCAATGAGATTGCTGCATCAGCCAATAACTCCTCCGAAAAACGAATCACAAAGCAAAAAAGTGAACACAAGCCCGGCATTTCTCAAGCTGACATCAGTGACTAGAGTAACAATGTAGGAGGGCGCGGTCGTCGCTATCATTGTGGCGTCACAACTCGTGGCTGTAGGAGTTTCCGTTAACTGAACCGCTGCGAGCAAGGAGGTTAAAATAGGACAGGACCTACAGGAAGAAGGGCTTGCACGGCTCCCTGAACCCGCGGTGCCATTCTCAGCGTTCGTGCGAACGACGACTGACACGCTCTGCTTTCCAAAGCCGCGATATGACGACTCGTTCTAGACGACGCTCCCGACACGGTGTCGAGAGCGTCCGCTCACGCCGACTTCATACTGGTCGGGCAGGTGTTGGGCTCCAAGTCTCACTTGTTCGACACCGATTCAGTGGACGCCGCCATGAAAATATGGGGAAGAACACCACGTGGCAGCAGCAAATGCCATGGCAACGCGGATGTTTGCCCCATATTTTCATGGCAACGTCCGTTAATTGAGTTTCCTAGTCATGATGAAAATTACCCGAGACTGTGGTGAAGGATGGGGAACTTAATAAAATAAAAAAAGACACAGAAAAAGGATCGTCTCGATAGCCGAGAGACTGAGGGGATGTTTCGTGGTCACGAATACTTCCGTTAGACTTCGCTCCATGCATGGAGAATACGGACGCCACCTCCTGCCCACTATAAGCTTTTTGGCTGCGGGGGTATACACTTTTTCTACGTGGGCGCCGCCATCTTTAATTCTGGAATTTCCGGTATGCGTGAAAACATTGCTTTCTTCTCGCCTCGACAGTAGAACGTGTTAACATTTTATTTGCAACCGTCAGTTGTCCTTGTTATGACCCTTCTATACGTTTTTTGACTGCTGTAACTCTTCGGGGCTGTAATCTCTTTGTTCGGAACACATACCGGATACGGGGACAACCTGGCTGGGTGCGAGGCTAAACGAAAAAGGTGTATAATAACTGTGAAGGTGAGCACGGCAAGGAGGAGCTTCACTCGCCCCGCATCCAGCGCGAGTTTCTACATTTGACGTTTCGATGTCTCGTGCACTTCGAGAGCGCGCCCGCGCGCAGCCAAAGCAGAGTGGAAGGCGTGGAACACGTGCTCCAGGCCGGGCGTTCGAAAGACACGGCATGCCGTTTCCACGGGGAGAGGGCATCGTTAGGCTTAAAGCAGACTATCGCCAGTTCAAGAGGCTGAAAAAAAACGCTAAAAACAATTAAGCTGTTTTGCGTAGTATACAAGAAGAAAAAACGTTTTGTTTTTATTTTTTATTGAAAAATAAACGACACATTGCCTAACCAGATGCCAAGGCGTCCGAACGCTCGGCGTCCGAGCGCTCATTCAGCGGCATGAACCAGATGCCAAGGTTTGAGGCTATCCGCTATCCCATTCAAAAGTTAGAAGTGATTTTCCAAAACATTTCGACGGAAAAATAGTGGCCGGCGGAGCTCTCGAATACATGGAACTGAATGGCGCATTGTTACCAAGGACGGGTCTTATGTTGTCATTTAAAGTTTTAGAAAATCTTTTTTTATTAAGATAACTATTGGTTCTGAAACTTTGGCATGGGGTTTTGACCGCTATAGTGCTACATTTGGGCCAAGGATGAGCGTTCGGCGAAATGCATTATATTTTTGCATTTAATTTTTTCTTTTTTTTTTGATGGGGAGGGGAGAGGTGAGGTAGGAGGGAGGAGGGGAGGAGGCCGGAACTTCGTACAAGTGATGTGAATAGACCCTTTCATGGCAAACTCCACCAGGAGGTGTTCTAGTCTTTGACGTCCCAGAACTTCCGGTTCATAAAGATGAACAAAGTCCACCCTAACACCGCTGTTTGAAATGTCGATGAAACGTTTAACCACCAATTCTCCGTAGTGGAACGCAAAAACCGAAGAAGCCTGAGAAATGTTAAATATTTTCGAGTACTCTTGTAACTCAACTTGCCTCCTCCAAGACGTTAAATTGACCAGCCGAGGGCCCTCGTTAAATCTCCAACTTTACGTGCGTAGCGTTTATGCTTTCTAGCACTGGCGACATAGGCAAGCTCGACAGGACTTGCAAAGACGGAGCGACTGGAAGTTGCTGGGGACAGGAGGCAGTTCATGTTTCAAAGCAAAAGGTACTATAGAGGAAAGTCACAGGCCTTGTCTTCTATAAACCGACACCCCGCTTGCAAATAACATAGCTTCTGTCCACACCAGCTATAGATGTGTCACTGCGCGCTGCGCAGAAACCTGATTCGCGTAAGGCAGGGCACCGCACATGCGCCCTGACGCTTTCAACGTCACCGCAGGGCGTGACGTCACAGATGCACGTTAGTGTACGTTTACTGACAGCTTAGGAGGACAGGTCGGTTTATTACACATCCACGCTTCTCTGCTTTGTGATTCGTTCCTTGTCGTTCTTAATCGAATAATGTGCCATCTCATTGGCTGCGTGGCGATATGGATGCAGGGACTCGCCACGCCTGAGTTCCTGAGCTGTCAGTTTCCCGATAGGTGGCATGGCTACTTAAGCGCACGAATTGAAACGCTTAGATAGTTGGGTAACGCATTTCGGCGCTGATCAAAGACATGTTCCGGGAACGTTGCCCGCAGTGGGTATACAACTATACAGTGCAACTGGAACGCGTCTCCGCGACTGGTGTGTTTAGCGTCCTCATTCGCCCACTGGATCCAAAAGCGTTTAGCGTCCCGCATTCCGCCCATTGCATCCAGACAGCGCATAACTCACTCGCCTCTAAGAAACAATTAAATCTAGGGGGAAAAAAAGAAAGTCTCGTAGCTGAAGGAAACTCACATCACTGAATTGAAGACTGCCGCGTATTATAAATATAAATCTGAATATTGGTAATAAATACATCGTTCTTCGTGCTTTTTCAGTGCTCCCGGATATTACGGTTGCAGCTAGCTTTTGTATTTATATGAATAATATTGGACAAAATGAAGCCAAAGTCGCGGTTTCTGAGTATCGTCAGAGCATCCCGCAAGTTCTATTTTTTTTTTTTATGAATAGCAAGTCTCATTATTCATGGGTAGAATTTTGTCATAATTAATCTATTGAGATGTTACAGTTCCTGCGATTTCCTCTAATGCCTATGAATTAAAAAGTATATCCTAGTCTTTACGGATAAAGTCAATAGACCACAAAATGTGCAGCGGTTCGACACTGCGCTTGGAGTTAATTTATGAGCTTTTGGGACCTCGGCACTCACACTAAGTTTCACTAAATGTGGCAACGCATGAGCCTGGAAATCCAAGTTTCCTGCTGCATTTGCAGTGATGCCTTTACGGACGTAAGTTTGATCGATTTAACGTGTCACACTTTCTGTTACACAATTGCAGTTGTTTTGCACGTTCAAGCTTTGTTTGCTACAAAACACATTTACCGTAAATAAGAAATCCAAAAAATCATGGAGGCATTGTATGTTTTCAAAGCTCAACCATGTGTTACCGGGAATGTCTGAACTAGCAAACTTCAGAAGAGAAACCTCCTGACAGACAGTAAGTCCGACTTTTAGCAAGCAGCATAGGACTGGAGTCGGTGCTTAACGGAGACTAAATAAAGCATGCGCAAGAAGGACACGAGGACACAGAGGGCCAACAGAAGCAGCGCTGTGTTCGTGCCTGTCTTCCGGTTGTCCCCGGTGTGGGTTTGCACGACTTTTGTTGCGCATTAGGTGATGCGTGTGTTTGTAACAGGGAATTGCGATTGCTATATCCGATTTACAAGACTCTCAGAATACGTAATGAAAGCAACGTGTTTGTTGTATATGTCTCTAATCCTGTAATGCGACCTACAAACTTAATTCCGCCGTTGTTTGTAAACCAAGAACGCCGTGGAGTTCGAGACCTCCCGTGAAGTAGCTCAGGTACACCGCTTGTGTAGCCACACAGCAACTTGAAACATTTAAGATACCACTTCGATCATGAATCATACATATATCTTGCGTGATCGATTTGCGTAATTATTTTCTCTAAATTCAGTCTACGGTTTAGCTAAAATTAAAATTTTTCTTTGTTTTAGCAATTACGTTTATTACCAACTTCCTTATTTCTAAGCAGACAGGCAAGGCTGCACCATTATGCAAAATGTTACTCTACATGGCGATTTCTAAGCTGAGTTTCCAGAATTCTACGGAGACAAATACTAGCAAAACAGCTCAAAACAAAGTCGGGCTTAATCACCCCTACTCCGAAACTTCTCTCTTAATATTGTTGACTAATTATTTCATCTACCCGTTACTCAAAATTGTTCCTCTCAATAAAAAAAATCGCCGAAAATCCTTTTTTATCCCCGTGTCGTATGTCGTGTGTGTGATGATGATATCTGTAAAATAACAATACAGTTGAGAGAACGAGTTCTTAATCTCAAAGACCACACGTAAAATAAGAAAAGACGAACTGCGTTTCACTGATTTAAAAGCATTACTGTCAAAATTGCTATGTAACTTTTGCTATCGTCATTTTCAGTCAATAATTACTTGTGCATAGGATACCAGCATCTACTTCTAAACTTATTTCTTCAATTGTTTAGAAATCACTCCATGACATGCATGAAACATTTTGCATTTTACGCCCTGCCGTCATGCGTAATTTTCGGAGATGAAAAGTGAACCATGGCTACTGTTATCTTTTCATATTTAAAACCAAAGGCTGGCATATTCATCGCTTCACTATTCATATCGAGCGTACAAGGCTTCAGTGTAGATTTCGCCAGCACGTAATTTCATTAGCAGGCAACAAGATTCATGTATACGCTACCCATTGCCAACCGGGTTTCGGGTGATTAGTGCAATGTTCGACGAATTTTTATGTGTAGCTTGCTTATTCTTTAACAGAAGGATCAAGTGAATGTGCTCATTGCCGCATGGAACTGCAAGCTTCTTGCTGTCTGTACAGGCTATCTTTCACATCACATCGGTGATTCAAGGTTTCTGTGCCAACTTTGACACATTTTATAATGTTCGATCCTAAGGGGCTGGAAAATTCTTTCATCTGGTTATTTTCGAACATATTTTGCTTTGACACTAAGAAGTATCTTGTTATTTTGTTTCGATTTATACTAAACAAATGTCACACCAATAAACTGTACAAGTTGTTGTTTTTTTGTCTTTGTAAAATCAGAATGTATGGGACGCCATCATACGAGTGAGGTAACAATTCCAACCGTTCACTCTTGCGTGTCCCGTGAAGCACGCTGGAAAGTCTTGCACTGGAAGCATACTTCATCAGTCGTGCTCTAAATGAATAACTGATGTTCAGTTATAACGATGTACCACACAATAAGGGCTTATTTATGGTGCCTTGTGCAAGCTTTTTTCTTTTTGAGCCTGTTATCTTCCTTAATATTCATTAATAAAGCAAACATGCGTGTGGTGTCAATCATTGACCAGCGCGAATGCCTCGTTCATTTACCAGCCCAAATGCGAAAATATAATGACGTAATATTGTGCCTTTTTTTTTTCTTCTTGTTTTGTGTTAATTGCAGGTCCTGCTTGCAGTGTTTCAGTTCCGGAAGTCATTTGGGAAAGTCCACCCTTCTGTGATTTTGTCTTCGATTTGCTTTGCGGAGCCTCTACCAAATATCAGGTCTACGAGGAAGGCTGCAAAGAAAAACGCTAAAGGCAACTGCTTTTTATTGTTGCATTGAAAATGCAAAGAATTTGAGACTCTTGTATTCACGGCCAACGGCACGTATAGTGGTGGCGATATGTGTAGCATTTTATTACGATGCAGGCAAGCTTACGCTAAGGTAATGCATGCTTTACTTTAGAATCAAACCTTAAATTAAACCGCCGTGGTGTATAATGAATCATATGTCATTGAAGCATATTTTCTCGGGCTTTGTCTAGTCGTATATAAGGTTCAGGGATCCAATGAGCTTATAAAAAGGCCTGATATCACGGGTGATAGATATGGGTTCCGAAAGACACTGCTCTCACCATGGGTTCTGAAAGTCACTGTTAAAGTGGCACGGAACTAAATAAACACACTGAAACGCTTTGTTAGCACATGTTTGTCAAAACATAGAACAGGTTTTAGCATTGTTTATGTCGCGAGAAACATTTTGAGATACTTTGCTTTAAAAATAATTTCGAAACATGCCTCTATTTTTTTGTCAGCCGGAAATAGGGGAACATATTTTAATCATTCACATGAATTTCCGGACGTTTTCTTCCTCTAAAACCTTTTATAGTTTATTTTGAGTCATGCGTGTAGGCGCTTGCAAACTTATTTTTGGCAGTTCAGTGTTTCTTCAAGGGATGAAAACGGCAAGAAACACGATGTAATCTTTTAAACATTCACCTAGCAATCCCCAGCACTCAAAGCAAATACCAATATTTAGTCGACAAAACAAATATTACAAACAGAAGCGCGTAAAACAGACAGATTCGATCCTCACCATTTGCCAGCCGCTTCGCGCGCGTTTCTTGCGCTACTGATGACCAGTATGCGTTCGGTCTCTTGAAATGTTGCAAAAGAATACCAATGTATTTTCGTGGTTTCCAATGTAGTTTATGTTTTGGAGAAACGCCGGGCACAGCATTACATCATCCGTGCAGCAATACGTAG
>JAZHYW010026310.1:0-19740 GCA_037355805.1 Ixodes ricinus | reverse complement strand
GTTCCATTGACCAAAGCTCGCACCATTTCAAAACAGAATCCAAGTCATGCTGTAAATGTCGGGAATCCGAGTCATTAGATATTATACGGTAGATGGCACAATCGTCAGCAAATAGTCTTACAGAGGAGGATACAACATTGGGCAGAGTCGTTAATGTAAATCAGGAAAAGTAATGGACCTAAAACAGATCCTTTGAGGTACTCCAGAAGAAACAGATGTGAGGGTAGAGTTAACACCGTTACAGGTTACAAATTGTGAACGATTCGTTAAGAATGCTATCAGCCAATTAAACACGTTAGGGTCGATGTTAGGTTTGCTTAACTTATGGAGTAGAAGTCTATGGGATAGCTTATCGAAAGCTTTTGAAAAATCAAGAAATATGCAGTCCACCTGAGATCCCTGATCAAAAGCAACATGAAAATCATTAGTAATGGAAAGTAGCTGTGTTTCACATGAAAACATTTTTCTGAACCCATGTTGAGCTGAGGTGAAGAAGAAGTTAGATTCAAGGAAGTTAACAAGTTGCGTGTATACGGTGTGCTCAAAGACTTTACAAAAAATGCTGGCTAGTGAGATAGGCCTGTAGTTGTATGGGAGTGCTTGTCACCAGCCTTGTGGAGAGGAATTACTTTCCCAATTTTCCAGTCATTTGGTAAAACCCCGATATCAAGTGACTGTTGAAATATAAATTGAAATGTTGAAATGACCCGCATGTGAAAATAGAGCGTGGCTACGATTCACCAAGCTCGTCCAAGTCAAGTAACGATCATGCATTTGAACGATTCGCCGTTTGCCTTCGACCCGCGTTCATCGCCTCTGACGGAACGACCCGCAGCCTCATCACCGATCCAGTGGATCCGCCGAAATGTGTACCCAGATGCCGCTTCGTGTACCTAGTTGCCGCTTTAGAGGCAAAATCTGCACCCTTTGCTTTGCAAGCGCTCCTCGCTCGATCGGTGGCCGTCGCAGCTGTGTTTGCGTGAAACAGCATACGTTTGCTCGAAGCTTATGGCTGTTCTCGAGTAATATCCCGCTAAAAGGCGATACTTTTTTGCACACGCTTGGGAACTGCATTAAAATAACCGTATTTCAGTAGGGTGCAACCTAGGAGACGATATAATTCGAAACGAAATACGAGACATCCATCGACCAACGCTTGTTATCCTGACCATCCGACAAACCTTTGCGTTTTGTGACGTCACGCAGCAGCTACGGATGTCAGCCATTGACACTGGCGAAATTTGGGGCGCAGTTTCGTACATACGCTCATGAAACGTTTAATTACTAGGGGAGATCATATATCAATAAAAATGACGTTTGTCTACATGAAGGCTCTCTCGACGTAACAAGCGCAAAAACTTAAGTACTTCCGGTTTCGACCGGACAATCCCTTTAAAGCGCCAAGGTACTGTCGGTGGCGCCCCCTTAAAGTTCCCCTACGTGACGTCACTACCGGGATGGGCCTCGCTGTGATGTCGTCCCGTGTCGTGACTACAGTTGCCAATGAGGCGTCGCATTTTTAGAAAAACACAGTGTAAGAAGTGTGGAGAACCTACTTTTCCGCAAAGCACTTGGGGAAGTCGATCGCTACAATCTACGGTGGGATATCGGCGAACGACCGAAGTTTATATAAGATCCGAAACCTAAAAAAACTCTGGGCTGTGTCGTCACGTTTCCCACGCCCAGCGCTAAAACACAGACTGTTTTTTTTTTGTTTTTTTTTTGCTTTTAGGTCTAAGCGTGTCTCGCTATCTGCCGATATCCCACCGTTGATTGTAGCGTTGTGAAGTGCTATAAAAAAAAAAACGAATCGACGATGAAATTTTTTTTTACTGTGCATTTTTGAAGTTACACTCTAGAAAACGTCCGTGTGTCTACTTTCACACAAAACACTCGGAGGCAATCACCGCAACTTACGAAGGCAGCTCAGCGAATGACGATGCCGAAACATATGTTTAGACCGAAAAACGCAGTCTGAGTTGTGACATTAAGCAATGCAAAACGTCACGCTTGCATTGCTTAATGTCACAACTCAGATTGTGTTTTTTTTTAGTCTAAACATATGTTTCGGCATCGTCATTCGCTGAGCTGCCTCCGTAAGTTGCGGAGATTGGCTCTCCGAGTGTTGTGTGTGAAACTAGACGTACAGTCGGCACGGAATGAAATGCGAACAGTGGGTGCAAGGTTTTCGCTAGATGCTGCACCACCTGAACCAGATGGGAGCTGCAAGAAGATGGCTCCTCTCTTCGATGTGTTAGACGCTTGCTCAGTCCATCCAAACCTTTGGTGTTGCGTCTCTAGGTGACTCAGCGTGGGTCGAAAACCATGCGCCCCTTGTTCGCGTTTCATTCCGTGCCGACATGTACATACTTTTTCAGAGTGTATTAGTTTGACATTAGTATTTCTGTCTACGAGAGCTGAGTCAGACCCTTTTAAGGCGTCATATTGAGCGTTTGATCAATCGTGGAAAGCTGACCTTATAGTGACGCATCTTTGGTCACGCAGTTTTCGCCGACACGAATGCCGGCCATGGTGGTGCATGATGGAGCGCGCGATTGAGCCGAAAATGGCAGAGCGTCACCGAATGCGGCGCGTCGCCGGTGGCCAGTGTACAAACCAATAAGAGAATGCCAGTACCACTTAGAAGACAAGGACTGGGACTCCCCACCGAAACGCCGATATAGTGGATCACCGCAGCGTCACCTACCTTGCGTCAACGACGTCAAGAGCTGGTCTTGCAGTGTCTCGCGACCTCAAGACTGACGCGTCTGCCACCTTGAAGCGGCCCTCGTCAAGCTCCAGCGTGTTTGCCTCTTGGGGGAGTCGGGGATCCACTAAAGATGACGTCATGAGCAGGACTTGTCTTCTCGATCGTCGTGCTCTAAAATGGTGGCGTGTTGCCAGCAGCCGCACAGACTAACGAATAGGACCGTGCCTCTTCGCATGCGGGATGCGCCATGGTCCAGGAACGCGACTCGTCAAACTGCCATCTGAAAGGAGCGTCCACACTGTACGATCAAACGATGACGGTACTTGGGTCAAGACGAAGATAGGTTTGGTGTATATCTTTTCATATGCGTAGTTACCTTACCGGTGGAGAGAGGGTGCTGACACGAAGGGGCACCATAAGGTGGCTTCAATTTGGTTGGTTTCGGTTTCAGCGGGATCGCGCGGCTCTGTTGTGGCGTTATGTCATTTTCGCTTAGTCTTGTGATATAAATGAATTCCGTATGATACAAATTTAACGATCCATTGGCAATTGGCCACCTCAAGAAACACGACGTAGTTACAAGCCTAAATTCTGGATTTTTACGAATACCTTCATCTGACCATGTTCTTTGTTCGACGAGGTTCGGTTGCTAGACTACTGAAATGATGCCGGGGAGGATTACGGATGTCTACGGGCGTAGTGGACGTACCCTCGGATACTAGTTTCCGCAGAAATAAACTAGAGAAGAGACTAATGTTTGGAGGCACAGTGAAAAAGCAGGTCGACGATCTGACTAATAATGTTCGGAATCGCAGAGAACAGATGAACTCGCGAGTTTAGTGCTCACTGTTCGGTTTTCGAAGATACCAACATTTTGCGAAAAATGACGACAAGAAAGACCGTTGTAAGGAAGCACGGAATGCAAAAAAGAAGCGATATTCTCTCCATCGGTTTCTTTGAAGAAATTAAGTACTCAAGATATGTTTTGATGACCCATCCACCGACTAGGAAATCTTTTCGACTATCAGCCTGGCTAAAGTATTTAGTATCAGCATTTCACAATACCTAAAGAAATCACTTACTATACGGACATTTCCTTACAACGTATTGAGAATATGGGATTAAGGATAAACCCCTTAAGTGAAGTCTGACGTCTATCTTCCGCATAAATAGCGGGAAAAAAATTAAATGACGCAAGAGAATTGACTTTTAGCAACATCGGTTGAAGTCAAATGCCAGGCATCGCTTCATGAACTTGTGTAGAAAGATCATTATTTGTTTGGAAAGAACACGCTTTTTAATTTCGGCGGCGTCGGCTTTTCGGGGTCACATATTGCGGGCCTGAGGCGCTTTTGTCAGGCACTCACAAGCTGTCTTTGGCGCGTTTTTCATCCGGGGAGCCAACCCTCCGTGTCTAAATAAATTAATTGAATTAGATAGCTTTAGAAAATCGTATGGCTGCTGACATGAGACCGAGCACAATGTATAGTTTCTTTAAATTCATAAACAGATCAAGCGAACGTTTACGTATGCCGCACAAATGATTCCACCATATAATCAAAAGCAACTGTTTTGGATTTGTTATGAAGGCAGAGCACGATGCTTCCGAGAAACACACGTAGTGACTACTTCAGTGTATAATATGTGCCTTCTTCTTTAAGATCATAAATGCGTGATCATAAATATACCTTGCACTTCTTATTGCGCAACAAACACGTAGCCACTATCACTTCAGCAAATTTACGCCGTCATAAATAATTGGCATCTCAAGCCTCGTCTGTCCATGTACATACTCAAAGTGCACTTGTGCTAACGCTGACTCTTTTCCTCACACGTATCCGGTACGCCGACGGTGCAAATCATCACAACCTTTTATAAAATCGAGTGCAGAAGTTGACCACATAATCATGGCATGCAGTTAGGTAATAAAAATAGGCATCACACGACGCTTTACAAAGCAAGACGGAACAATTGCGGTAAAACGCTACAAAAAAAACAAAGTACTATTTTTTTTTGTCGCGTTTCGGCGCGGAGGGGGAGAAAGGTGCGACGATTTCAAGTCACCTCATGGTGGCCGCGTCACGTGATTCCAAAATGGCCGCGCCTATGCGAGGGAGGGTGAAAAGGTCTCTCGATCGTTCAGATGACTCCGATAACGATATTCGATACTCCGCCGCCACCTTTACGCGTGCATCGTATCGTTATCGGGTATCGTCGAACGACAGTTAGCGGCCGCTAACAGTCGTTTGTCGAACCACAGTTAAAATGGCCCGTGTAACTTCAGGGTATAAATAGGCAATGCTTCAGAGTAACAACATTTGCCCATATTGTTGCATATTGTGGCTTAAAATCATGGTTGCCAGTTATCTTTAAAGCTTTCTGTAGAAATCACAGGAAACGCTTTTCTGCCCTCCACAAATATTTAACCAGATACGCGACAATGCAAAGCAATATCATGAGCTTCCTAACACTGAATCTAATGCTGAGGAAGTCGCACTTTTGAATCATGACGATCCACAGTTGCGTCCACGACCGGTCGTGGTTGCGTCTGCTCTGCACAAGCAACAAAATGGCGGCGCCCACAACAATGTCGGGGAACAGAGTGCCGAGGCTATAAGCGCAGCTCATTTAGTGGCTCTAGCCTAGCCCTACCCAACCCGCTGCAACTCAAACCAACGTAACCATCGATATCATACAAAAGACTAGACTCTACAAAGAGAGTCTGCATACAGATTCGAAGGCGAGTCACCGCGAAACTTCGTGCTTCGAGATGCCGCATGCCATTGAGCTCAGAAGAAAACTTGGCAGGCGGCATTCGAACCACGGATATTGCGGTGACTTCCGTCTGAAGAGTGTATTTTGTACGATGTATATGAGCAGTGTGACCCGGGCTTAACCTAAAGTTACTAAATCCTGGAAAGTAGCGTCAAGCTCCCCGTATGGTCGCCATTTTGGTTCATGAAATCGGAAATCTCTCCTTGACCCCTTCGTCGCTCGGATGAGGCGATCTGAATTCGCTGGTGACGGGTAGCTTTAGGTAGACGTTTCTTGTATAACAAGAGTTTGCTATCTACACACCGGCGGAGCAAGCGTACATCTTCTGTACGCCACCGCATGCGAGTGTCGGTACTTGGAGGCATTCAAAAATACATTTTTTCTCTTCAAATACGCAAAAAGAACAATATAATTGTCAGGGCCTAGTCCCGCTAGGGCGACGCATAGCAACAATCGACTGCGACCAACTTTAACGAGCAAACACGACACCGACAGATTATCTGTTTGTCGAAGTCCCCGTCCCACCTAACGGACATGACACCAAAGATACAGACACGGGTCACACGGCAACTGTTTCCCCGGTGGGACTGAAGTTGGCTACAAAACACCGCTAAAATGCACCGACAAGCCGTGTCGGGCGACGCAGTTGTCCCGTTTTGCTAGATCGGCTAAATAACCACCGACAAACACAACGAAAGTAAGGTAATTCTATTTTCGAAACGCAGCGCGTGCTAAAAACGTGCCGCTCGTGTACTTCACGGTGGCACGTGCTCGGTCAGAACACCTCTGACTAGACACAATCCGTATTGTTGCATTCATGATAGAAAACCACGAAAGAGCATGGGGCTATATTTCGTTTCAGCTTGGGTCCAGACGCAGCCAAAGCTACAAGCGCGAGCTCCGGGCTTCCAGCGTCCCTGCCAAGCACGCGCGCTCGTGCAGTATAGGCACTGTTCAGGGCCACACGCTCGTGCTTGTAGCATCGGCTGCGTCTGGACCCAAGCTGAAACGAAGTATAGCACTTCCGTAGTTGGAGTCCCGGCTAGCCCGAATATGCTTTTTTGGCGGGTTCATCATTCTCTAATTCGATTTCCTTTGATTCAATTTAGTTAGAGCGGTTTGTGTCCTTTGTGTATTGTTATAAATTACAAAGGTTTCTAATAAATACTTTCGGTCAATATTTATCCTCGTTTTTACTTACGGCATGTCCAACATGAACGTCGACACCAATATAAGAATTATTTGTGTTCCATGGCCTCGTTCATGATAAGCGCCCCTGACCTCCGTGCTCCTCGAGTATCCGCGGCGAGAAGTTTGGGTATCGCCGCCTGGTGGAATGTTTTCCCAACCAAGGGTGAGGATACTCCAACTTCCTCTGCTGGTGCCAGCACGTGAAATGCCAAGCCTTTATGCACTATCATAGCCTCCTCTTTACTCACAAAACCTGGCCGTTCGACGACGGAGCCACAGAGTCCCCGGCCGCAGATTTGGAGCGCGAAGATCTGGTAGCACAGAGCATTTCTCGAGGAACCTGGACGTCAGCGCAGAGCTTTTTCAGCGGCGAGGGCCCGAAACATGGTTTTCAAACCCGATGAGAAAAGAAGCGGTGACGCGAGGAACGCAAGGAGCACGAGCGGACATTCCATCGCTCGGAAGAAGTGTGTTTCGGCGTCTCGCCGCTGCGGGCGCCCGTCACGTGGGTGTCCTCTCATCCGCTCTCTGCCGCTGTACAGTTCACTTTCGGCGGCCGCTTCTCGTGGCGATCTGTTCGGCTTTGTCAGTATGCACTATGAATATGAAAAAATCGCGTCGGTAGCACGTGCACCGACCAGAGTGAGGAAAACAGATAACCTTTATTAAAGGTTACAAGCCTTTTGACGCGCAGACCCTACATGGCGCTTCAAACGACGGGAGGAGAACTGGAGTGAAGGGAGGGGGGGGGAGCGTACCCCCTCGCTTGAGAGTTCCACAACTGAGGTAATGTAATAAAGTTGTTTCAATCCACAACGTCCTCAAGCTTTGCGAAGCCGAGACTGAAAGAAATAGTCCCTTCTATGCACGGATTTTCACCACGACGAAAACGCTTCTAAATCAGTGGCGGTCTTTGCGAGTATACTTGGGCTGCAGACTAGGACCAGTAAGCTTCTGCAAAGTCGTGAATATTCCAACCCGATACCGTTTCATAAGCCCTTGACTAGAAGCTCCGCCTTCCGCGCGAGCTCGCTGGCTTCCGCAGTGCTTTGGCTGCGCGTTGCTTCGCGTTCAAACTTGTGTTTTGAAGGGCAGAAAGCTCGCGCTGAAGGCGGAGCTTCTAGTCTCAGCTTAAAGGTGAGCGAAGTATAGTGAAATGTAGTTCCTTCGCGCTGAAGGCGGAGCTTCTAGTCTCAGCTTAAGGGTGAGCGAAATATAGTGAAATGTAGTTCCAGGGTTACGCGTAGTTCCACAGCACGCGTAGTTCCAAAGAAGGCGCTGTGGGTTTGTGTCCTCTTTTTCGTCCTTCGTTCTTGTACGCTTCCTAATCATCATGAACCTTTACCAAGTAGCCCAGCTTTTAACCCTGGAGGACAGATTCGCCGGCGAGTGGTGTTCGCTGGTGAGACTGCCGCTCTGCGATGTCGGCGATACAAGTCAGACGACGAACAACAACTGATCTGTCGTCGATTGTTTGTCTGCGTTTGTCGGTCATGTTCGTCGCTACAGTGGGACAGTATCGATGACACACAACTTTACCTTATTGCCGAATAAAATTGCTGTCTGTCGCTCTAGTGGGACAATGCTATAAGAGATCCGTGAAGATGGGCATGATTGATAAGTTGATAGCATACACAGTGCCAAAGACACTTACTTATATTGGCGAGGAACGCCATCAGTTGGACGATGCTCCAAGGTGATCTTGGTGGACTGGTTTAGAACGACCATCTCCAAGCTTCGAAGGTTTGAATGAAACGAAATGGCGATGGCCATGGCAATGGAGACAGATTAGCCAATCGCCTTGCGAGGTTTTGGTCGTCTGTATGTTAGTATGTGTTTGTGTCCAGCTAGCAGGCAGGGAAGGCAATGGCGCTACTTTCCCAGGATCCAGTGACTTTAGCTTATCCTAACCAAACTCAATCCAATCAAACCTAAATTAATCGAACTTTGCTTGACCGAACCTAAACTAACAAAACCCAGACTCGTACCCAACAAAATTAATGCTTTGACGATCCCAGCAATTATCAAATCTAGGTTTGCACTCATTTGTTCGTGAAAGGCCACGTCTGTCAGCTCAAGCGTAGGGACGTTTTGTTAACATAGGTATATTTGTATTGTTATGAAGGAATTTTTCACAACGTGACCTAGAAAGAAATACAGATTCAATTAAGCGCCTCGTATCCCACGCGGAGCAGTTCTCGTGGAAGAAGACTTTAAATAACCAAAGAGGGAGCAGGGTGAGTGCGGGATAAAGTAGAAAATCTAAAAAAAAGTAACAGTCTGCGAAAGAGGGCTAATTGGTACACGATTCCTCCGTTAAAGTGCCCAGACAAACAAGTACAACAAGTAGCGGTGCACCCACGGAGGAGTGGACACAAGCGCTTCGTGTGTCCTCTCCTACTACTGGTCTTTATTTGTTTGTCGTTTTTTCTTGTCGCTCTTACGAACTAATTTAGAAGACGAATAAACGCACACGATGGTCAATTGACGTCCTCTTTCCCCTCGACTTAGGTCAAACTCTAACCAGATCTCTTAGCTTTTTTTTCTTTTTTTCTTATTGCTCGCCATAGTCGGAGACCTTCTCGCAAAGTGGTGCTCGAGTTCGCTTCAAGTTTAGGGAGTCTTCGGCTGTCGAATGACCAGTGCTAACTTGCGGGCGAAATGTCATCTGCACTCGCTGCGAAAACGGTATCTGTCGAGACCGGTTATAACGAAGTCAAGGGGAATCGAAAATCACTTCGCTATATCCGCTATTTTGTTATAACCGACTTCGGTTATAACGAAGTGTAAAAGGGAATGCGAAATCGTGATCGCTTCGCTGTAGCCGCTATTTAGTTATAACCGACTTCGTTATAACCGGTCTCGACATAGTACGGGGCAAGCGCCTGGAGGCAATATCAAACCTGAAAACAAGGCCTGCGCACGACGTCATCGTTAGTAGATCCCTGACTCGGCCCAAGTGGCAAACACGCAGAAGTTCGACGAGAGACGCCGCAAAGCGGCAGACGCGTCTGTCTTGGTATCGCCGTCTGCTATAGCGACGCGCTCGCTGTGAGGCGCTGCGAGACGGACTGGTGGCGTTGCGGGCGTAAGCTAGGCGGCGCCACCTGTATACACTAGTGATGAACAGAGCCGTATGTATATAGAGAGAGAGTTTGGCCATACATTGGGAAGTATATGAGGCAAATAAGGAGGCGCCATTGGTCGAAAACGGGCTGGGCGTGTTCCAGGGCGTCTTCACATAGTCGAATGTGGCCAGAAACAAAATGTAATAAGTGCGTCGGAGTAACTCCCGGTGACTGAAATTATGGTGCATGTGATTTTTCGATCAGTTCACGCAAAATAAAAATCTAGCAGACCGATCTACGTAATTCGTACGCCAGGGGCAAGGGGCGGGAATCTGCGTTCGGAGGAAAAGAGCTTGAGCGCAACATTCGATTCTTTCATCTTTTTCATGATCCTAATTGAAACATAAGGTGCGCCATATTTGCAACCACGAAGCGTTACTGCATTTATTTCTTACGCACTTATTAAAACTGTTTCTCGCCGCCACCTCTAAGGAATTATTTTCGGCGTCTGGTTGGCCAAAAGAGCATGTCATGCCCTCTTTCTTCGTCTGGTGCACTACCCTCTTCCTCCCATTGACCAAACTCTCTATACATACGGCTGTGGTGACGACGTTCAAGGGGAAGGGGGGGAGGGGATCGCAGCTCTAGTCTTCTATGTGATATTGGTGGAGTACAACGTCCTCCAAGTTGGGCCACTCGGGCGTCCTGGTTCTGGCAGAGCGCGTCGCCGAATTCCCGAGGGCTTCCTCTTAGTGCGGGACCACTCCTCCGTCCAACGACGCGGTCATGCAGAACAGAGAGACAGAACTGCAAGCGTGCCGTGTTTGCCCGTTAATGACCTACGGACGAACTCTTCCAGTGGTGATGTTCCGAGGTTGGGGCCCAAGGGAGCTGGGGCTGTTGTTTTCGTCGTTGCGTCGCTTTTGCTGTGTTGTTGTGCTGCTAGTTCTCACTCTGTCCTCCTCAAAATCCTCACCCCCCCCCCCCTACCACAAACAAGGAAAAAAAAAGAAAGAGAAAAAGGCAGACAATATTTGCGGTGTCCGAACATCTAACGACTAATTAGCTTTGCGTTTTGCTTTACGCTGTTGTTGAGATTGATGGTTCTGAAATCAGTCGCCTACTACGTCGTTTGAGACAAGAAGTAAGCGAGCACATCTATAGTTGATGCAGGTCTTAAAGTACTCAGTTATACTTCTAGATTATTCGATCTCAATTGCTTCACATTGTAACCGTTATTTTTTTTCTTTATTACTTTTCGTATTCGCTCATTTTCTGCGGCTGTGGTGGGCTAGAAGGAATTGTGTGACGATCACGATGGCGAAGTGGTCCAGCGATTTGAGCTTACAAAGGGAGCATTGTCTGTATGCGAGAAGAAGCACCACTTTGCATTCAGGGGGTGGAAGAGAAGATGCTAAGAGAAATGGGCATTCTGAGCCATTTTATTCTAGTCCGTATAGGCATTATTCAGCCGCAAATGGGAACCCACCCCTCGCATATTTTAAGTCGACCGCCTGCTCCGTCTCATTTAGTAAGCAATCTTCAAATAATTGCCTGGCTTCTTGCCGCTCTTGCACTGCTGCCAGCTTGCAGATCATACCGTGGCGATATAGTAACTCTGGGAAATGAAGCGAGGGTCCCTCTCGGCCGCTCGGAGAAGCCAGCGATCGCCACATTCCTCCTTCAAGCCCACCTGCCTGTGGCTCGAGAATGTTTTTTTTTTTGATTTCTTCTTGCGACGTAGTCCACACAAAAGTCGGGTAGCCGTCTAAGAGTTGTGCGCATTCCATGACGTGGGAGTAGCCACTCGGCTTTTGGAGAGGATATGTAAACGTCGCGCTTCCAGCGGCACTCGCCTCCAATCACTGCCCTGCCCTCGATCGAGGGAGATGACCCGCAGAATTCAGTCCACGAGCCTTGTGTTAGGTAAACACAAAACCACGTTGAAAACACGCTGGTCGAAGCGGTCCTACGGTTCGATTTCCCCAACAATAGGAAGTGGGATGGCTGGAGATGGCAAGACGAGATAGAAGCAGGTTTAGTAGTGGTGCGAATCTTACGATCAAATATTTAGGGTGACTAACCCAAGCACATCGCTGTTTTCTTCTTTTTTTTTTTGCGATGGTTGTCTTTGCTGGTTTTGGTTTAGATCCGACTCTGGCAAAGAGTCCAATGGCCATTTCAGCTCCGTCTGAAGTACGAGCGGACAGCTTCGATTGAAGCTCCCCGCTGTTCACACGATTGTGGAGGAAAGGCACGTCCAGATGGAAGTAGTTCGCGCGGAGTGTTCGCAGTTTCCATCACCTGTTTTCTTCTTCCGCGTTC
Organism: Ixodes ricinus; assembly: GCA_037355805.1. Lineage (NCBI taxonomy): Eukaryota > Metazoa > Arthropoda > Arachnida > Ixodida > Ixodidae > Ixodes > Ixodes ricinus. Next base: position 7,671 of record JAZHYW010026310.1, on the reverse strand, counting down.
CTGTGCAAGTTTGCGAGTCATAGATGAGGTACATAAAATATAGACACGTGCAGAGAGACAAAACGTGAGTAACGGTCTTTAGTCGAGCTGGATGGTGTGTTGTTTATGTGGACAGCTTGAGAAATTTAGACGAATACATGGGGTAAGAAGATCCTACCATTTTGTATTTGCCCGAGTCGTTCCACTGCAGCAGTCCACATTAAAGAGATGCTGAACCAAGCATTTCAGTGTCCGTAATAAGTGGCGCATTATCTTTCCATGAGCCAGCAGCTGCCGTGTGTACGCGAGCACATGCAACGAAATTGACATGATACATTCACGCTTAGTATGACAGTAAAATGTATGAGCTCCGGGCAAAAAAAAAAGAAGAAAACAAAAAAGAAAGACTGGCTTTTCACCTTCTCGATTGAAAGCTACGTGCTTTTTAGACCAATTAATCGCCTACCTTTTACACCAGACCCTACTGTGGAAATGTAAAGCCTGTCTTTATTCTCCTTTTTCCCCAGAGCCCACACATTTCACTGCCATTTTAAGCGTGAATGGAGGACTATGACGTTAATTTCGTTTGCGTGTGCTCAAGCACAACAGCGGCTGCTAGCTCGTGGAAAGATTGTGCGCCGCTTATTATGAACGCTGAAATGTTTGTTTCAACAATCGTTTAAGGGGACCGTGAAATGATTTGTCGACTTTTTCCTTCTTGGCTTCATTCCTCAACTCAAAAATGACATGAGAAGTCACGTGGTCGTGATTTGGCACCGGAAGCGATGACTCCAAGCTTTCACCTTGCTTTTTTAAGCACGCCGTTGAACTCAAGCGATGAGTGCCGTCACGGCACCATCGGTGCATTAACGCGAATTGAGATATTCGTCGACATATTGATTGTTGACGAGCGCATACGTTCGAGTTACACACTGCTCCGTGTCCACCGCGTGTGCTGGGGTAGGCTGACGTCATTGGGCACCGCGGATGCATCACAGTGAAGAGGCAGAGTACTTTCGAAGGAGAGGAGGTACGAAATAGACCGCTATATTTTCACATTTTGGTACCGAAAAGCAGGCTTCCTGCGCTCTGGACTACTTTTATTTCATCGCAATACACGATATGCGATTAGTAAAATCCGACCTTGTATCAGTCGAAAATTCATTTCAGGGCCCATTTAATAGACGACAAAACTTACCTCCATGTTCGGCCTCTGGACAGGTCAGCGCATTTCAGAATTCGGGTCCGGCTTGTTACGCTCCGTTCACCCTCAAGCTGAGAATAGAAGCTCTGCCTTCAGCGCGAGCTTTCTGCCGCTTGCCGACAGAAGTGTGAACGCGCAGGCACGCGTAACCGAAGCACTGCGGAAGCCAGCGAGCTCGCGCTGAAGGCTGAGCTTCTAGTCTCAGCTTAAGGGTGAACGGAGTATAGGAATTTCGTCTCAGCTAAGTCTGGGAGAAAGAAAGCACTGCCGAAGCCAGCGCGCGAGCTGAGCGGGACTGAAACAGCGTCTCAAGACGTTCGCGCGCCCTGGCCTTTTCACTGGTTTCTTACAACTCGTCTCGGTTGAGGCGATGTTGTAGCTAGCCGGTCTTGAGATCGGTTTCTACGGTAAGCTATTTCAGAGTAACTATCTTTGCCGTTGTTCTGGTCCTTCTCCGCTCCAATCAATCGCGCGGAAGAATAGTATAGCATGTTTAAGAACAGTAAAAAAATCTATGATTGAAATGTGCCAGATTGAGCGAATATATAAAACGTCAATGCGTAGATTTTAAGTAGTTAAATTGCTAAGTATCACTTTTTATTTCTAACCTGACATCAACCGCTGTCGGCAACCTTGTCCCGAAGGAATATCTTACTTTCGACTCTCCTTTCGTTAGAATTATTCACATTCATTGGTGCAACAACCTACATTCGTGTTATTAGAAATTCCTCCCAGCAGTACCTATTGCATCGCTGGTAAAAAGGAGCATACACCATCTTTCAAGGCAATGACATAACTCGCGAATAATAAAGTCAAGAGAAATAATTGGACGCGCGGAATCTGACCGCTCACAATTGGGGTTTGAAATGCTTCGCAGGCAACTTGCAGTAAACATGAATAATTGACAAGGCACGGCGTCCTTCCTTTATAGGAGCCCTTGGGGCCGTAGTGTTACTCGTTACTTCAACTAGACAGGCGTTTCTCGGCAGCAAACCGCCCTGTAATATTTACAATGTTTTCCGAGCAGGAAAGTAGTTGCAGAAACGAAGGCATTGCATAAAACATTCACAACCCCGCACAGGACCACTCGACGTTTGGAAAAAAAACTTGACTTTACCGTGTTTATTTATTTTCTGTCCTTAGCGTGCAAGACCTATTAATTGAGCTAGCACTCGGGTCGGGGTGAATGATTCAGAATCCCAAGAAGTACTGAGTCCAGTGAATCATTTAGACGCACATGTTGGGATTTTGTTCGGGCAAATCAAGGCTAATGCATACGAACGAGCAACGTAGTACACCCTCAATGTGCTTGGTACTTGCACTTCCCCGCGGCGAACTTGGGATGCCATTCTTTCGAGTTTCTGCTGGCGGAGGGGCAGATTGCCCACGGGCCTTTGTGGGCGTGGCTTGTACGCCTGATCCTTTGTACTTGTTAAGGACGGTTCACGCACTTGCGACCGCTTACGCTCGTGTCCCCGAAACCTTCTTAAAATCTCCTACTATAAGGGAACACCCTGACTTCGTCAATCGTGTAGACGTGGAACACTTTCGGTTTTTATATGTCTTCTATTTCTTTCGAGCACCAATTTTTTTTTTCTTGGCTCAAAACACCTTTTGACAATGTAATAAACGACTATTGCTAATAGATAGTATGTACTTTTGATTTTGCAGACACCGCCAAACCTTTGTTTTGGTGAAATGCAGTACCGGGTTCGCCTCACAGAGAGCACCAACATGACAGTGGGTTCTGAACTCGTTTCTAAGCAGAAGCAAGTGAGTGAGCGGGCCTTTCCAGAGTTCTACTGTTCGTCCTCGTGCTCTGATTACGTCAATTAATGCATAAGCCATCAATTACATACCGGAGTGTATCTGGTGGCAGTAAATACCACTGAGAAAATGCCAGTGAGCCTACGTTTTAGCGCTTAAAAAGCCATTCCAACCTACCGAAAAAGATCGTTCGCGTGAGGCTTTACTATTCGTTGGGGGGCCACTGCCCGAGTGACTAGGGTGCATGTGACGCTACAGAGAAATGATTGAGCGAGTTACATTTTGAATTTGTGTGTGAATCGCGGTCCTCGCCTGTTAAACAGAGCTCACTGACATGATAGGTGTATGGCAACCAATGTGATCATTTTAAAACTTTGTAAATAAACAGACTTTTAATTAAAAAAATCTTGGAAAAAAAAAAAGGGATCGGTGGCCGAGTGGGCTAGCGCACACCAGCTCGGAGCACGTGGAGCGAAAGCTCGCGCTGCAGAACCCAGGGATCCTGGGTTCAATCCCCACCCCTGCCCGTTTCGATCTGGATGAGCATCGTACCGGCGTGCGGTCGTGTATCACTACTGCGTGGTGCACGTTAAAGACCCCAGGCTAGCGGTTGTACTGCACTGGCTAAATTGCTCATCTGCAGCGAGTGACTCGTCGCAACATTAAAAATGACTGACCAACGACTCGCTGTATAAATATCCACACAACCCCAATTATTATTTTACTATTCGTTTCGAGACCCAGATTCAATAGACTTATTGCTATATTACCCAAGCATCAAGGAGAATGCAGGGATTGGTGTTCCACGCGCCGCACGTGCTGGCCTCAGCAGTAGTAAATTTTTCAAAGCAAAAACCTAAAACAAATTGTATCTTGCACGCGCGTTCGTCAACACTTTATTTTGGTTATTTACATCGAATATTTTATACGGGGAAGGCGTGCGCGTGTGGCGCGTGGAACATCAATCCCTGCATTCTCCTTGATGCTTGGGTAATACAGCAAATGGTCTATTTAGAGAAAGTGTGCTCTTTTTTATCCATGGTTCTCTCTGAGGCACGTGGTGATACCATAGAGTTATTATAATGTACGCTAGAGGTTCAACTGGCGCTAGTGTCTATGCGACTTCCGGGAGGCAAATTGAAGCAGACAGCAACCAGTCTACTTTTGCGGTGCTCCTGTGCATTCCTATGGGAAAACGCGCGTGAATTTTGTCTCTTCGCCGTAAAAAAACGCGAATAACTTTTGTTATTTCGGTTGTACCGGATAGTATGTACCTTTATTGATATTGTGAAAGTGGAATTGATTTAGTTACAGCATTTTCCTTTACCACTGAACGATATTGAACTTCGCTATATTTCAGGCCCAAACCTCTGTTCCATGGCAGGTATGTAAAAATGAGCGACGATTCTAAGCGAAATAACAATCGAAAGGAATCTAGAGTGCGTTCTAGGTTCGCTAGCGTTCCGGTGGCGCTTATATATTGCTAATATGCCCGTTCTGTCACTATATGAAAATGACTCCGTCGTGCATCTTTACGATCTGTTAAAAAATAAAGTATGTGGGCTACGAAAGGTGTGTCTTTTAATTATTTTCTATGTCGGGCAGTTTTAATCGGGCAGCTGTTCACTGGTCTCTCCCTATTTGCAAAGATTTGGAGCGTGCGGGTGATGATTTGAACCCAGAACAAGCATCTTCGCACATATTCATTAGCAGAAAGAATAAAGCAGTACTTACAATTTATTTTGATCGTCTGCATGCCCAAGGAGTTACTTGTCCAGTGTTACTCCGCAGTTCTTGTCGTCTCTCTTGGTTTTCCACATGTTTTTCGTTCGTCTGGCACGTATATCCCCCATGCTGGAAAGCGCCGACGCCGTGTTCGCGCTAACAGTGTCCGACAGTGCACATAAATACACGTACGAAGCGGTTTTAGCACCGTTTTTCATGCCACGAATTTCAAATAAAAACGCTGTAACTGACCAATTATTTCGTCTGCGTGACTGAGAAATGTTTCAAGCTACCTAGTACGTACGAATTATTCGTGATATTTGCTCTTATAATCGAGCGCAGAGAGAAAATGCACTCGCTTTTTCCCATAGAAATGCATTACCGGAAGTCAATTTCGGACTGGTTGCTGTCTGCTTCAATTTGCAGCAGCACACTAGCGCCAGTTGAACCTCTAGCGTACATTATAATAACTCTAAGGGTGATACCCTGGCTGTGTTCCAAATCTTACCCAAATTGATCCGAGGTACTCCGGCGGGTCGTGTCACGTGACAACACAGATCGAAAAGCGCTGAACGCGGGTAAGTTTTGGAACACCGAGGTTCCAAACCATTACCCTGGAGTAAGATGGAGTAAATTTCGGAACACGGCCCCTCTGTCCGTAATGCGGGTGGAGACAATGCATCCAGACTAACGGCACAGAGCCCGAGCTCTTCTTCGAGAGTTGATCCCAGTTCCCGAGCGCTGCATTGACGCCTCCCATGGCTTCGGCTTCACGTCCGTAGCATTCGTTTAGCTTCAAGTAAAGGCCGCTACGCACACTGGCGTTTGAGAGCGTTTGAGTGCGTTTGACTAAATGCGCAGAGGAACGAAAGCGAGGCACAAGCACATCTGTGCTTCGTATGAAGCGTGGAATCTAATTTAAGCAATAGCTTGGCATGCAACATAAGAATCAAGGATATCCTGGTTTCTCGCAGTTGTAAAGCAGTCAAACGCACTCAGAAGCTCTCAAACGCAAAAGACCTATTGCTATGTTACCCAAGCATCAAGGAGAACGCAGGGATTGGTGTTCCACGCTCCACACGTGCTGGCGTCAACAGTAGTAACTTTTATGAAGCAAACACCTCAATGGCCTTCTGTTTAGGGTGATGCCACCCTTTGTAGTACCCGATGCCGACAGCACGCGCTCACAGAGAAAATACAAAGAAATCGCCGGAAACAAAATGTCGCCGTAGCACAGTCAGCGCCACGAGCGCGTGCAGGGACACACTCTTTCACGTGCTTCAGAACAAAAAATAAAAAGAAGAATTGGAAACAAAATGGCCAGATGTCATCACCCCAAGCAAAGCGCACATGAAGGCACCCTACCTAAAACAAATGGCATCTTTCTCGCGTGTTCGTCAACGCTTTAGTTTGGTTATTTACTTCGAATCTTTTATATGGGAAAGCGTGCGCGTGTGGCGCGTGGAACATCAATCCCTGCATTCTTCTTGATGCTTGGGTAATATTACAATAGGTCTATTATGCCTTGGAGCCTTAAGTGGAATACAGAGCGTAGTTCTGCTTTTCACCACATGAGCCGTGCCTATCGAATCTCAAGGCGAATAGACACTGAATCAAAGGGTCGTTGTCGGGTCATTTTTACAGATCACTGAAAGAGCGCGCAATCAACAAGGACAGAGAAGGGAGTCGACAGAAGAGGTCATCAACATCAATTAAACATTTATTCAAATTATGAGGAACGAAGAAACGACGCCATAATGTCGCCAACGCGTGCTCAAAACTTGAAAATTCTTTCTTGCGTAAATTAACCAGCGATTGGCTTATGCATTTATCCTCCCCCTTTCATTGTTATCTCGTGAGCTGCCGAAGATTCTTTGGCAGTCTTATCAGCCCCCTCCCCAAAAATCGTGATGTTGTCAAATTTTCGGTTGACAACAGCTTGGACCACAGTGCAAAGGAAGGTGGCCCCCCTGGGGTTGACCGGAGTGACATGGAAAGTTCACTGGCTGCGTCATTAACACGCCGGCCGGCTTGACCGAACCATACTCTGCCACAGCTCAGTGTAATACATACACCACCCCAACAGGTCACTCCACATACTTAATTTGTGCGCTTTACTGGACAGTTTGGAGCACGTGTTAAGACGATTATGGCGTCGTTGCTTTCTTCGTTTTGCGTAGTTTCGATAAATGTTTAGTTGAAGTCGAGCTCTTGTCATGTGCTTCTTTATTGTGCGCTTTCAGAAATTTATTGTCACTCACACCGTGTGAATGGAACGTAACACTTTAGTTGTACTTAGTTTCTTTTTGTAACGACGTAGAAACCTGGGTATTTTTTAAGAAAAGCAAATAATGCTCTTTTGTTACATTTTGGTGTATTAACTATTAACTGGTATTTCTTTACTTTTGGAGGGGAATGTGTACAATGCAAGTACCCGACCTAGTTCTCACCTTAACTGGCACCTGCAGTTTGCAGGAAAAAACGCTAGATCGACCATAAACAAATGTGCACAAGGTATGTCAGTATAGACGCAGTTATCTCCAAATGAACGCGCCAAACAAAAAAGGGATTATTAACGACGAAATATATTGGAAGCGGCTACTGCTTCATAAAAACGACTCATTCGGAGTGACTAGAAAGCAATCCTTTGAAACTGAAACAGCGTTCCTCTTGAATCGCATTAAGGGTAACGTACTTAGTTTCGTTTTGAGTGAGTAACATGTAATGGTATTTAGTTACTTTATCTCAGTAACCTGTACGAGCCTTTCTGCGTTCTTTTACGCTTGAATCATTTCATGTTTCACTAGTCACCAATTGCGAACTAGAAACTGAGAAATTTAGGACGTATATTACGTAGTCACGAGGATATATCGTTCTACCATAGGCCCTTTAAAGTGACCCAATGTCAGCTAGAGCGACAGAGGGCGAATGTTCGGTTCCAAATAAACAAAGTTAGTTCCTGGCGATCACAAAATAAATTTCCCGCGGTACTACTT
>JAZHYW010026308.1:0-15044 GCA_037355805.1 Ixodes ricinus | reverse complement strand
TTTGCGAAATCAGTTCATTCTGGAGTTAGATAGGTATAATCCTTTGAAACTGAAACAGCGTTCCTCTTGAATCGCATTAAGGGTAACGTACTTAGTTTCGTTTTGAGTGAGTAACATGTAATGGTATTTAGTTACTTTATCTCAGTAACCTGTACGAGCCTTTCTGCGTTCTTTTACGCTTGAATCATTTCATGTTTCACTAGTCACCAATTGCGAACTAGAAACTGAGAAATTTAGGACGTATATTACGTAGTCACGAGGATATATCGTTCTACCATAGGCCCTTTAAAGCGACCCAATGTCCGCTAAGAGCGACAGAGGGCGAATGTTCGGTTCCAAATAAACAAAGTTAGTTCCTGGCGATCACAAAATAAATTTCCCGCGGTACTACTTTTTCACTAGCATAATCATAATAGTATTCATATCAATACCAATAATTACTCTTTATTCTGAAAAGCGAGTAGCTTATACCGAGAAAGCCCGAAACGCCGCATCTCGTTACAATGATGATGATGCTCTTATGTGGTCAGGTAATGTGAAAGTAAACTTTCTTACGCGGTGAATTTGACGTGTCTAAAGTGAAGAGGCCACAGCCAACTCAGAGACAATGTTTCGTTTATTTCTAATAGTGTCGTTTTCTCATTTAAGTATTTGCTTTGGAGCGTGGGCCTCCATGCAGCATAGAAAGTCATCAAGATACTAATGATGACGTAACCTGGTTTGTCTCGGACCGACAAAGCAGTAAACGTTCGGGGCCACGGCGCTCGTTCAACCCTTAAAACAAAATTAAGTAAAAAAAAAAAAGTCGTAGACAAAAAGTTGTAAAGCTTGGCTTTAATCGCGGAAACTCCCGGAGGGCATTACGAGAGCCGAAACTTTGGGAACAGCGCTCACAAAAGGTTTTACGACTTCATGGGCAGGATTCGCGGCCGCGTTGGCGCAAAACTGCAGTCGCGCCGGGAAAAGATACCGCCGACGCAGTTTTAAACGAAACTCTGTTTCTTCACCGGTGGACTGCGCGATGTATAATTTCAGAAAAAGAGAAACGAAAGATAAATATATTCCTTTTAAATAAATAGTATTAAATAATAAAAAACCCTGAGGGGTATGCGACACCACGGAAAGGCAATTGTCTTATGCCTGAGGCATGTATTACAATGCCGCACTATACTCCGTTTCACCTTATGTTGTACCGCAGCGAAGGCTAGAAGCGCGAGCTCATAGCGTTGGCAGCTGTCCTTGGTGCACGAGTGCTTGTGCCGCTGAGGTGTGCCATAGAGGAAGGAGCTCGCGCTTGTGGCCTTTCCTGCGGTACAACACAAGGTGAAACAGAGTATACTAAAAAAAAATTAGAGAAAAAAAAAACGCGCGCGCGCACACAGGAAAAAAAAAAGAAAAGAAAGAGAAGGGAAACGTGTGGAGGGTACGAGGTATTGTTTTCGTTGGACGCGACCTGAAGCCTGCTTGCTGCAAGCCTCGATGTCTCGCTGCTCGAGGGTGTGGGCACTCGGTAAGCTCCATACAGCTGCCAAAGCGCTACAGCCCTCAGCCTAAAAAAGTTAGGTTTAATTAAAGGCCATAGGACCACTGCACGATGTTCTCCGCAGACGTGACGTCAGAATTATGTACGGATACGCATGTTCGAAGGAGGTTTGCTTCTACGCTTGGAAACAACTCTGCAGACAGTTTTATGGGACCAATGTGACAGACAGGAACATCACGGAAGAAACAAAACACGCCTCAGGCGACGTCCGCAAACTGTCTGGATGGATGGGTGGATGAATGGTAATGACTACGCCTTTTGTAACTGGTGGTAGCTTGCGCCACCTAGCACATGTATGATGTACTAGCAGTGTCACTGCGCCTTATATGATTTCCCCGCTGCTTGCTTTTGTGATTGAAGCGTTCTTAACGGCTGCATGGAGCCTGATTGGTATGTGGCGCAAGATGCTCGAAGCTTGTCAGTCACGCCCCGCTGTGTCAGTTAGAATAGCAGTGCCCACTGCCAGACGAGGCAACCTCAGCTTGGTTCGGTCAACGCGGTGACTGCAAGAGCATGTCGTGCTCCTTCCCCGATTCTCTTAACCAAACCTGTGGTACTCTTCTTTTTTTCACTAGTGACTGCATTTAGCTGCTCTCGATCCTTTGAGTTGGGTTGCTTTCCCATGCGAAGGTTTCAATGGACCTTTTTCGCAGCAATGCTCCGCGCATGCGTACACCGTCTCCCCTGACTTTTACTTTCTGCTCTCGCCATTTTCCGAGGGCGCCGTTTCGTACAATGACCAGGATCGTCAGCACCTTTCTTTGCGCGTATTTAACTTTTTTCCAAGATTCTTTCTTTCTTTTTTTTTTTAGCATCGGTGCTTTGGAACACAAAAAGCAACGAAACCCGAGAGAATGGCCCAATGCAAATGTGTTTTGGTGGGCGAAGGAACGTTGGGCTGCCCGGACTGCCCATTTGTAGTTAGCACACAACCCCCTAGTCGACGCTCATTACTGGAAAAAAGATTCATTACGTAGTTTCCCGACCGGGAAACTATGCCATGAATCTTTTTTCGAGGAATGAATCTTCCCGAACGGGAAACTACGTAATGAACCTGCTATGTTTTTATTTTTATTTCTTCCTTTCGTGCTTAGCTGCTTTGGCGTGATCATTACTGTGCAAGACGCGCGTTGAGGACCACATGAAATGATGCAGCTCGCCATTAAAACAGGCCAGTGTTGGGAAGTACTTCAAGTACATTGTACTTAAAGTACTACTTCAAGTAGGTTTAGGAAACTTGTACTTTACTTGAAGTACATTCTCCGAGTATGTACTTGTACTTTACTTAAAGTATTTTTTTTCTGGTACTTTCTGAGGAAAGTACAATTCCAGACTTCAAAGTACATTTTCTAAATATGGTTTTGTTAAATTTGTATCACGATATGAACCTTTGTCAACTCCAAAGAAATACTGGGAGGGATATTCTACTCTCACCAGAAACGTGAGCAGACGACGCATCGCTCCGTTTGTTCTGGGGCGGCTTTACCGTAGCTTTTTGAACTCTCGCTACTTCTCGGTTGGTCAGCGCAAGCAAGGAGGTGTAAAATATTAGGAGAGCAAAATTAATCGCAATGTAGCACCTGAAACTGTGGTGCGGAAAAGTTAATCTTTCAAGTCGAAGAAAAAGACAACAGATGGAGAACGTCACAATGTTTTGAGACATTCTCTTTTGTCTTTTCCTTCGACTTGAAAGTTCCTTAATTTTTTCGCACCCCAATCTCAGGTGTCACATTATGATTAATTATAACCATTTGCTTGCAAGGACCCTCCTCTATGAGAAAATTGCTTGCGGAAGGTAAGGGGCGGACGTCATGCTCTCTCCTAGTGTAACCACCTTGGGTGCAACTAGGGTGATGCCTCCATGTGCGCTTCGCATAGGGTGATGCCAACTGCCTGTTTCCCTTTCCCAGACCGTCTCCCACCGCCATTTTGTGCCTTTCTTTGTTTCCCCGTGCGCCGGAAAGTTGCCTTTGTGTCCATCGGTCCTCCCATCCGAGGGGGAAAACGCTAATCCTCCCTCCGTGGGTTCCACAACGCTGCTCCGAACTTGCGAGATAAGGTGCTTGTTTCCGGGAGGGTTATAAGCCCCACGGATCATCGCCGAGAACCAAGATGGCTGCTGGTCTGTCGGCGAGTGGTATTACAAAGAATGGCATCACCCTAGCAAAGCGCACATGAAGGCTCCCTAGGTGCAACGATCCAGTGCAAGCGGCGCCAAATTCAGAAGAGGAACTTCTCAATTCGGCAAAGTTCCTGAAAAAAACTACTCTGTGGGCACTTGACTTTATCAAATATTCGCCGCTGTTTTTGAAAATAGGTCATGCACCCCTGAGCGATGCATACCAGTTAAAAAATCAATGTATAGGGGAATGAAAGAGCATCGTGAAAGATTGTGTTAAAATATTTGTACTTTACTTTGAAAGTACATTGTATTTATAGTACTTTACTTCAAGTACATTGCATCCAGTGTACTTACTACTTTACTTGAAGTACACCACATCTCATTTACTTTGTACTTTACTTGAAGTACCTTTTAGATGTACTTTACCCAACACTGAAACAGGCACACTTCGTGCTTCTTGCGGGAAGCGACATTTTTGGCTCGTAGGCTGAGAGAGAACATCTTGAAGACTAAATTGCGACATACAGCAACCGTACTAAAAAGAAGATGCTATATTCTTGCGCAAAAATGGGCTGTGACACGCAAGTTAACTGCCTTTATCTATGAATAACAATGCGCAGCAAGTAGGGGCTTAGGTGAACCCCAAATTTCCCCCTCTGGATAAATAGCATTTATCGCTCTACAAACATTTCTAAAACCGGCATCACTTTGATGTTTTTGAGGAATTAATTTGTGACAACCAAAGGAAATAACAATTTTTTTAATGATAATCAGGTACTGCTTGTTGGAAATGTAATACCCAATTCACACGGCAGCGTAAAGGTGCCTTTAGCTTAGGTCCCTTAGATGAAGGTACCTGTAGTAAACGGTGTTCTGAATCACACGATAAATGAACGGGTTGGATTGAATGGGATTGTGGTGGCTATCCCCTTTGTATCGGGGGAGCAAAATCCGAGCTCCGCTCGCACTTTGGGGTGATGTCGATTGCATTCCTGCTAAACCGCGAGAGGAGCACGTGATAAAGAATTATTCCTCGAAATTGGTTTGACCCGCAGTTTTTAGTTATTGTCCGAAATATCCCATTTAAAACACAAATATTATTTGTGTTTGCTTTTGCGGCCCTTTATTTCTTTTTTCTTCAAGTGTAAGGGCGCACCTAAATGAGTCTTGCTTTAAAACGTCCGACCCGTCTGGCCAAACTGGCCCTAAATCATCTGCGTTTACGAGTTTCCATGGCGAGGTGGGTGACCTTTTTCTGTCTAGCAGCTCCATTTTTCCGCAAAGTTCTCACTGAAGTAGCTAGATAGTGCACTCGGCAGAAACGAACCACGTCGGAGATCTCACGGCTACGCCAGTCACGATGGACGACGACGAGCCGCCGGAGCTCGCCGATGTTATCTTCCCACAGGCAGATAAGGGCACAGGTTTCCGATTTTGACCAGTGAACTTGAGCGCGTTTCTTCCTGGTGCCGCAAGTGCTGGCGCCCGAGTTCACCCTGCCCGAAAGACCCCGGAACCATGGTGGATAAAAGGTCCTGAGCGGGAGAGTGGGACGACTCGTCTACAACCTCGAAAAAGAGCTTGCAGTGGTCTGTCGCGGTCGGGTTCGTAGCAGACATTGTTTTCCACGTGCTGCCGCTGCTACCTGCTAGCTGGAGTAGGCGTTCCTCGTTAATGTATTATTCCATCAGATTTGTGTTTCCAATCATTTCATAATTTGCTACTTATATATATTCAGTTTGTTATAATAGGATTAAACGAGATATATTTATATATCTGTGATTTTTATTTTGGGTTCGTGGGTCCGCTACTCCCTGTAGCTGTAACGGGAGCTTGCCGAGCTCCGTTTAACACAGGAGCTCCCTTAGCGAAAGGGACCTTTATGCGCCGTGTGATTACGATCTCCAGCTGCCTTTACTACAGGTACCCGTGCCAAAGGTACCTTTACGCTGCCGTGTGAATTGGGTGTAAAACACCGTCGATGACGTAGCTTCATCCACCTATGTTCGTCTGCAGCAGATGATTATGCTGACGTCACATGGCGCCGAACTCTGACTGGAGCAGCATCCCACAGGGCGGGTGCTGGCTAGTAGACCTAGGTTAGAGAGGGATTCTAACTGCTCGATCTAGGTCACGTGGTTATGGTCCACGTCTGTCCGAGTTCTGTCCGAGTTCTGTCCGAGTTCTGTCCGGGTTCTGTCCGAACGCCGAAGCCGCACTCGCGTCCAATCTGCAACCTACGGTCGCCCCTTTGTGTGACAGAGGCAAGTTAATTTCTTTTATACTTATGCCCGAGTCCGACTAGAGCAACAAACAGAAACAACCAGCAGCGACAAGCCTAAAACCAGATTCTTCTGCGATTTGATAGGCTTTGTAAAGTAAAGGAGGCTATGCTCAAACACGAGCATCATGCACGGGAGGGTACCTTTGGCAGGCTTGCGAGCACTCCTGTTTACTTCACGAGCACCGAACGACTATAGGGAGTATTCACTGGCGGCCATAGATGTGTGCGCGAATGCTGAGCCAACGCCTCCTGAGCTGAGGCTGAGCTGAGGCTGAGCGCGTGCTGATGGCGAGCTTCCACAGTTCTTTGCAACGTGCATTCCGCACCATCAAGAGTGCCGGTCTTAGCAACCTATTAACGTGAGCTCGTTCTGAGCATGCGCTCTAAACAGCGCCCACAAATACGGCGTCAAGTGAATACTCCCTATACTTTGTTTCACCTTATGATGTGCCGCAGGAAAGGATACAAGCGCGAGCTCCTTGCTCTAGGGCACATCTCGGTGGCACAAGCTCTCGTGACTTAAGAGCAGCTGCCAACGCCATGAACTCGCGCGTCTAGCCTTCGCTGCGGTACAACATAAGGTGAAACGAAGTATATACTTCGTCTCCCCTTCGCATGAACCAACTGCGAAGGCTGTATAAGCGCGAGCGGCCAGCCTTGACTAACTTGACTGAAGCACTCGCTGCACGAGCGCCTCGTGCAGCCGCCGAGACCTCATCTAGTGCCACGAAATAAGCTACGCTTCAGAGTAACGACACTTGCCCATATTGTGTCTTAAAATCATGATTGCCAGTTATCTGAAGCTTTATCTGAAATCACAGGAAACGCGTTGCCGTCCTCCACAAATGTTTAAACAGCTTGCGACAGAGGAAAGCAATATTACCTGAGCTTCCCAACACCGACATCTAATGCTGAGGAAGTCACACTTTTGAATCATGACAATAGGCGTTGCGTCTGCTCTGCACAAGCACACACTTTTGAATCATGACAATAGGCAGTTGCGTCTGCTCTGCACAAGCACCAAGATAGCGGCGCCCACAGCAATGTCAAGAAACAGAGTGCCGACACACTATACTTCGTTTCAGCTTGGGTCCAGACGCAGCCGATGCTACGAGCGCGAGCGTGTGGCCCTGAACAGTGCTTGCATTGCACGAGCGCGCGTGCTTGGCAGGGACGCTGAAAGCCCGGAGCTCGCGCTTGTAGCATCGCCTGCGTCTGGACCCAAGCTGAAACGAAGTATAAGCGCAGCTCATTTCGTGGCTCTATAGGGAGTATTCACTGGCGGCCATATCCGTGTGCGTGGTTGCTGAGCGCGTGCTGACGGCCAGCTTCCACAGTTCTTTTGCAACGTGCATTCCACACCATCTAGATTGCCGGTCTTAGCAGGCTACTAATGTAAGCTCGTTCTGAGCATGCGCTCTAAACATTGACCTCAAATATGGCGTCCAGTGAATGCCCCCTATAGCCTCATCCAAAGCAGCTAGCTCGCGCTTTTAGCATGCGCGGCTAACAATAGTCCATTCTAAGGTGAGACGAACTATAAACTCCTGCCAAAGGTACCATCACAAGCATGCTGCATGTGTTAGGATGCTTTTCCGTGTCGGTTGGTTTTGCTTATCGCTATAATGAGACTCGGCAATTAGTATACGACGCTGCTAAAGCGACTGGCGCAAGCGCGTGGCTTAATATATGGTTTTGTTTGCGCTAGGAACGCGTGCAAATGGTATGCGAGATCAAACCCCGTGATCACTCCAGCAGATTCGACAGCGTTGTACATACATTAAGTGTGAAACAGAGCATTGGCCATAGGCGTAGACTACGGGGGCCATCGGGGGTCGTGCCCCCCTGGTGAAATCCGGGGAGCCTCCCCCCCCCCCCCCCGGGCCATGATTCTTACCGAGACGCTGTTTACGTGCCATGTAACGAGCTTCTAGTAGTGGCATGTAAACAAAATAACGCCCATGTTGCCTTTATTGACGAAATACATGGGAAACGGAATCCCAGCGTGCTTTCGTTAGCTTCAATCTCCAGTTCTGGCGAGAAGGTAACGCGGCATCGATCACTTTTACGTCCGCTTGGTCTGCTTTCACGGCAGCTTGCCATTTTGCGATGTCCCACCAGAAAAAAAAAAGATAAATAAAGCAACCGGAAGTTTATATAGAAGGCGCCTACTCCATTCGTAGCTGTTCCAAAAGCCCGTTTAGTAGCGACTCCGACGGAGTTACCCGAACCGGAGTCATGGAATCACAACTTAATGCGCCCAATGAAGCGACAGATGATGCAGCCGTCCGCGGAGAGCCGCATGCGCGAGAAAGCGTAGCCGTGTGCCACGGCTACGCTCGCACGGTGAGTGACATTGACACACAGCTACGGACACATGGCGATATACATACGCTGTAAAATGTACCCCCTAAAATAAACTACTGATAATTGCCGGTGTAAAAACAATATCGCGGAAAAGCACCCCCCCCCCCCGGAAAATAGGAAAGTCTACGCCGCTGGATTTGGCTTTCTTATCTATTAGCGGCGATATGTTTTGGTGGCGCCCTCCTATGGTTCCCCCTCGTGACGTCATTACATTGCAAACGAGTTCGATGGTGTTTGCAATGAGCATAATGGAAGCTAGAAATCATTGCGCTCTGAAAACAACACTGCCAACACCGTCAAAAGTGAAGTTCTTACATTCCTCTTATTTAACTCGATGAGAAAGCCTTTGCTGACAGCATTCGGCCAATCGTGGAAGGCCGACCACATCAACGCTTTCGATTGCGCACGTAGTCAAAGGGTTCGGTGGCCGAGTGGGCTAGCGAAGACTAGAGCCACTAAATGAGCCACGCTTATAAAATCGGCACTCCGTTCCCCAACCTGTCAGCGACTTTAGAAGGTGTTGGTTTACCATACGAGATGCGAGGAGGTCACGAAAGTGTCGATCGTCTGCAAGCGTCTCAGCCTTTACGCCCGCTTTCTTCCCTGTCACCTAAGAACGCAGCGCAAGCGCACTTGAGACCAATTGGCGCGGGAGGCGTCCTCCATCGAAAAGCTCCCCATAATGTAAGCTGCTCCCTCCCTTACATCTAGGCACTCTAGAGATGTATAGACCGACAAGCGGGTTTGACGTCACGGAGCTGCGGCGGCGCTGCAATCGCGCCGGAGCCGGGAGGTGTGGGCAGAAGGCGCGCGTTTTTCATGGGCGTCATAGCATTTCAGCATACCGCAAAGCTGCGTAGCCGTTAATTGCACCGAAAGACACAGCAAAAGTAGTGGAGTGAGCTTCCTCAAGTTCCCGGCGGACCCGGAAAAGCGCAGAAGGTAGATAATAGCCGTAGATTGAAAATAATGGTCGCCTCGCGCGGATGATCGTTTATGCGGCAAGCACTTCCTTGAAGGCAAGTGTGGCTTCCATTTCAATCTCCGTCCCGAGGCTTGCTTATGTGCAGGGAAACCGTCGTCTGACCGAGACCACCCAGATTTTGTTCCCCCGGTGTTCGCGCAGAAAGCACAAGCCAAGCGCTCGTCGGTGGCTCGCTACGCCCGTGCTACCAAGCGAAAGGAGATCGGCGACAAAACAGGCGAAGTGTTACCGCTTGTCTTGCCTTCTGGTCATGAGGGAATAAAAATATCATACCTTGACTTGAAGGACGTTGTGTGTATTTAATGAATTAATAAATACACTTCCACAGACCCACAGTCTGCTGATCCCACCGGCAGCGCTGACACCGCCTACAGAGACTTGTACGCCTGCACCGTGTCGGCCGTGAAGTGGCTTCGCGAAGAAACTAAATAAACGACGACGTGAGCCATCGACGTCGGTGGCAGAAACTTCACGGTGGAACTCCCGCAGGCCTTATTTACGGCGTACAGATTGTCGAAGGCAACGCTGTCTACACACAGTTTGTCTCGATACAGCTGCCGTCCAGGGTCGGGTAGCGAGCTCAAATAGTCGGGCATAACATACGACATACGTTGGCAGGAAACAGGACGCACAAATAAATCTAGAAGTGTCTCTACAACGTCAACAACGAGCGCACGCCACACAACGCAATGGCGAAAACACGGTGAGCCGGGCCGCTTTTGCCCACATAGCTTATGAGCAAGCTTGGCCTTCCGGCAGATCGGCGCCGCGTGCCGGACTATACGCCCCCGCCAAGCCGCGCTCAGTAAACAGAGCGTCGTCGCGTCATCTGCTATACCCTCAGGGCAATGCTTTTTGAACGTTTTATTTGCACGAAACTGAAATGGATCGCCGTGTTGCTTGACTTTAGCCATCTGAAACGGTGGCGTGGGGAGGTGGAGATGGGAAAAAGAGGACAGGAAGAATGATATAAAAAGAGACACTGAAATGTACAAGGGAGGGCTCACTGCCCGCACGAATACAAGCAGCGAGTTGAAAACCTGTCTCCGGTGAAAGGGTCGCATGGCGGCCCTCAGGGCAACCAAGTTTGGTGTGACACGTTGCGATCATCTAGCCAAAATGTTTGCAACACTGGGAAGGCCCCTTCGCCAGCCTGCTTGCTCGTGGGGCTGTTCACGCATAAGTTTTAAAGTGTTGATTCGTGCGTTTTGGTCTTTTATTCTTAACATTGCTATCGGATGTCGCGGAAGACCAAACGTCGAAGCTGTAGGCACTGTTGCATACCGGACTGTCGCAACATCCGGAAGCTTAGCAGGCGTGAAGCTCCGCAAGTTCCCGTCTTGGCCGTGGAAAATACAACGCCGTCGGAGATGAGTAAATGCAGGAAAACGTGTAACATAACTATTCTGCTCACATTGCCTGGCCTGAGATGGATTTCTAAATGCGCCGTTTGGCTCGATATTTGAAATTAATGCGCTCGAAGCCGGGCGTTGTCATTGAATTCGATGCGATGTCTCTATAGAGTCACATCAGTCCTTTGCAGAGTTGTGCTCGTTATTTGAAAAATGTAATGGATTCCAATTACAAATTACCGAGCCTCAAATGTAATGGATTACCATTACAAATTACTTCCGCTGAAAAGGAACAGATTACTTTACTCGTTACTTTACAAATTACTTTCACGTTACTTTTTCCGTACACTTATCCTGAAAATAACAGAAACGATTGCGGCATTTTTCAAAAATGTTTTGCGACACAACTTTTCATTTTTCATTATGCCGGCATTATGGTAGTCTTTGTAAAAATAAAATATTGTATTTAAGAGAAAGAGTGTAGGTGCGCTCCATTCACCTGTAAGCTCACAAGGCACCGAAAGCTGCAACCACACCTGCCATCCCTTAGCTTACGGCCTCCGGAAATGATCCTGGAATTGTGCAGACAGAGCTATAGCGGTGCGCATGCTCAATAGCAGCATCTATCACCGCTACGAGATTCGGAGCTGAAAAAGCGATCTACGAAAACTTTCTTTTGACTCGGTGTTTCGCCTGTTATTCACAAGGAAAGGAAACCTTGGTTATAACGTTACAATGCATAGCCAATGCAGAATGCAAGCGTCCCAGCTTACCTTAATGTGTTTCCGTAGATTAGAGTTTGTTGTTCTTGCTGATGGCAATGTGTTTCTTTGGAAAGCGAAGTATGCACTGAAACTCTAGGTTTCCGTTCTCCTTAATGCCCTGAATTTTGAACCTCTCATTAACAGAGGGCCATAGAGACGACGGACACTCCATGACCGTAAACTTGACCAGTCAGAGAAAAAGTGGAAAATGGGTTATCGATCGTTCATCGGTTCTCACTTCCATACCAATATTCGTGGAAGCCAGGGGAGGGGAGGGCATAGAGAGCGAGAGAAGCAGCGGCTATCGGTCTCGCAAAACAATAGAGGATCACACCACTTTTACGCGTTCTCTCTCTCTCTGTCAGCACTCCTTTGATGGCCTAATCCCCCCCCCCCCCGCTTAATGTTGACAGTTGACTGTAAAGTGAGGAGTGGACTCGACCACCATGCCCAGACAAGTAAACCAAAAGAAGTTTCGTCCGTACCCTCGAAAACAATGCTCTTAGCCTTCGCGCCGGGCGCTTTTCATCCGTGCCTCAAGAGCGTGCTAGAATACAGTAGAGCGCATCAAAGACAAAGACAATTCGACCACCTCACGCGAGGCTACATCGTCTGTTACGCGAGTTGTGAACCCGCGAATCGAGGGGGTACGGACCCTCGTTTAATGTCTGTGCAGGTGGCGAGAGACGTCGAAGAAGTTGGAAAGGATGAAATGGTGTAAAAGACAAAAACAATCAAACACGAAGAGCTTTTTCCTCCCCGGGAGAAGAAGAAAAACACGATGGAATGCGACGGAGAGCCTACTCGGCGTTCTCGACACTTTCGTATATTTGTACATGCCTCGCCCGTTTTTCTAGTGGTTCCAGTGCCCTGTCATCCCAAAAAAAGCGTGTTTTCTCTTCGGCTATTCTCCCCTTCCTGATGTTTTCTATTTTGTTGAAGTTGCTCTCTTTACGCTGCTGAATGTTCTGCTCGTATTGCTCCAGCTTCTGTATTATGCTGATATTTTTAAAAAGTAACGACTAATTAAAGTAATTCGTTACCATTATTCTGTGATGAAATCACATTACAAATTACTTAAAAAAAGTAAAGTGGCAATTACAAAATTACTTGAAAAAGTAACGGATTACAAGTAATCCGTTACTTGTAACAGATTACTTTCCAAGTCTGGTCCTTTGACACTCTCACTAGTCTCTGTTCCCTAAGCTTGCACGCGAGCAGGAACGTGAACACATGTGAGCCACGAGATGCAAAAAAATCTTTTAATGTCCCGCTGCGCTTGCTTTTATACCCATGCTGTGACGTCAGGTCATACGTAGCAGTGACGTCAGATGACGCCACATATATGATACAGCGGACACATCCTGATCGAACGACGTTTTGTTGACGTTTGATCGTAGTTATCAAAATCCGAAGTGAGCGTTTTCCCGCTTCGCCGGTTGAAGAGCGGACTGTTGTTTTCGCCTTCATCCTGATCATGTAGCTCCCCAAGATGGTTGCTTTAGTTCAACCCGTGTCTATGCGGTTCTACTCAAAGACAGTCTACTCAAAAAATAAAAAAAGACGAAGCAGTGTACTTGCCCCACGAGACAAGGCTATCCATGCGGCGTATATTTGGGTTGTATGTAAAAGATAGCAACGTGCTTACACTTCGCAGCTCACAAGAACAAACACACCTAAAAAGATCACTCTCACAAAGAAAAGAATACTCATACTGCGCTGACTCTCAACTCTGGTTTGTATTGTGCTGCATCGTCTTTTTGTTTACTCTTATATATAAAGAACTAATTTAAGCTACGGCTAATATAACTAGGTAACGTATCCTAAATAGTATTTTTTTTTATAAAGCTATCGAAGGGGTACTAACACATAAGCTATCTAGCGTGACAATGTTCTTGGTTTCTATGTATTCTCGCGTAAGTTTGTTATTGCTCCTGCCCAGTATATTCATATTCAATCGACGAGAACGAGCATCAGTTTCCGACGAGCAACTGCGTACGACACCGTTCAAACTACAGCCAGCTTGCACAAAAAGCACATTCCTCGGACACCAGAACCGTCTTCCAACAGGACGGAAAACAAGCTGATCCCAGAAATGAGGTCAGCTACTCATGCGGGAAGAGTTCGCTTGGAGTAGGTGAAAGTGAGGGAAAGGGGGAAGGGGGGGGGAGGCGCTTTTAGTTTTACTTTTTGTAGAGGGATGCTCGACGAAGTTTTCCTTTTTAATTTAAAACAAACGCAAACAGGTTAAACGCAAAAGAAAAAACTGCCCTTGTTTATTTGCTGTTACTTATATTTGGCCGTAATATCAGATAGGACGTTCAATATTCTTCTGCTAATTTCCGTTTTAAGTTGTTTCAACCTATCGAGGAAGGCACCTACTAAAATTCCCTAATGCTAGAACCACGCAAACACACACGCATGTACATACATTAAGTTGAAACCCCAGACTTGGATAGTGTGATTCTGAACCCACAGATGGCGATGGGGTCGCCTTTCACACCGGTGCATGAACGCAATAAATTGTGTGTAGTGGCGCTTCGATACAGTGTGCTATTTGCTGCTTAGTGGAGAGGTGGACGAGACAGCTGAGCACTTGATACTCTACTGTAAAGGGCTTCACCCTATGCCTACCGAAGACAACATAGATTTAATAAAGTCATTGGGTTTAGAGACAGCGAAGGGAAAGTGGATTACAAGACAGTAGAGATTACCAAGCAAAGATTAAGTGAATGGTGGCAGAAAGCACGAGAGAACTAGGTATTTTTCTTACTAACTGATGGCAAGGGGGTTTTATAGCCTCACTTTCTGTCCAGTGCGGAGGGTATATAGTTTTCACATTTAAATATTCTAAGCTTAAATGGTAAGACAAATTGGCTAGGTGGCGTAAGCTACCGCCCGATTCAAGGGCTCAGCCGTATTCATCCATCCATCCATCCTATTTTATTTTCTCGAAATTCACATCCCTGGCCGTTCACTTGTTTCACGATGCGAGAGCTTTGTGTGGAACGCGGCCCGACTGCACCAGTTCTCGTGCAAAGGGAGAAGTTGGCTACTCTCATGAGCTCTCGTCTCCAGCAAATGCTGGTTAGAACAAAGCGTGAGAATCGTCCTGAGCTAATGACGAGGCACATGCACGACAATAGAACCGACGCGTCGAAATATTCGGAATGGTGGTGGGCATTCATCAGCCCGGGGATCTCGGAATACCAATTACGCGTCTTTCAACGCGGTCAGATTCCTGTGACGGGTCGACCATTTTGTCGGGCACGTGTATGGCTCTTTGTAGATTTCAGCAAAAGCGTGATGACGTAATAGACGTGGCTTTCCGAAATTCTAGCTTGATGAATTGAATACCTCAAGAAGTAAAAATAAACGAAACTATCTTCTTTTGGTCAGGTTTCTCATTTTAGACCACTGTGATTTTTATTTTGACCGTGAGACTTTAAAACACAAGAATAGAGCCTTAGCTGCTCTAGATATTCATTTTGATAAACACGAGTTAAAACACAAAATTCTTATATTTATGACATAACAAGATAAAGAATTACACCAATGATCAAAATTACTTTTAGCACTGCAGCTGAGACAGGGCGACTGACTGCAGAAAAAACAGTTATTATGTTT
>JAZHYW010026307.1:0-28897 GCA_037355805.1 Ixodes ricinus | reverse complement strand
CCAAAGGTACCATCACAAGCATGCTGCATGTGTTAGGATGCTTTTCCGTGTCGGTTGGTTTTGCTTATCGCTATAATGAGACTCGGCAATTAGTATACGACGCTGCTAAAGCGACTGGCGCAAGCGCGTGGCTTAATATATGGTTTTGTTTGCGCTAGAACGCGTGCAAATGGTATGCGAGATCAAACCCCGTGATCACTCCAGCAGATCGACAGCGTTGTACATACATTAAGTGTGAAACAGAGCATTGGCCATAGGCGTAGACTACGGGGGCCATCGGGGGTCGTGCCCCCCTGGTGAAATCCGGGAGCCCCCCCCCCCCCCCGGGCCATGATTCTTACCGAGACGCTGTTTACGTGCCATGTAACGAGCTTCTAGTAGTGGCATGTAAACAAAATAACGCCCATGTTGCCTTTATTGACGAAATACATGGGAAACGGAATCCCAGCGTGCTTTCGTTAGCTTCAATCTCCAGTTCTGGCGAGAAGGTAACGCGGCATCGATCACTTTTACGTCCGCTTGGTCTGCTTTCACAGCAGCCTGCCATTTTGCGATGTCCCACCAGAAAAAAAAAAAGATAAATAAAGCAACCGGAAGTTTATATAGAAGGCGCCTACTCCATTCGTAGCTGTTCCAAAAGCCCGTTTAGTAGCGACTCCGACGGAGTTACCCGAACCGGAGTCGTGGAGTCACAACTTAATGCGCCCAATGAAGCGATAGATGATGCAGTCGTCCGCGGAGAGCCGCATGCGCGAGAAAAGCGTAGCCGTGTGCCACGGCTACGCTCGCACGGTGAGTGACATTGACACACAGCTACGGACACATGGCGATATACATACGCTGTAAAATGTACCCCCTAAAATAAACTACTGATAATTGCCGGTGTAAAAACAATATCGCGGAAAAGCACCCCCCCCCCCCGGAAAATAGGAAAGTCTACGCCGCTGGATTTGGCTTTCTTATCTATTAGCGGCGATATGTTTTGGTGGCGCCCTCCTATGGTTCCCCCTCGTGACGTCATTACATTGCAAACGAGTTCGATGGTGTTTGCAATGAGCATAATGGAAGCTAGAAATCATTGCGCTCTGAAAACAACACTGCCAACACCGTCAAAAGTGAAGTTCTTACATTACTCTTATTTAACTCGATGAGAAAGCCTTTGCTGACAGCATTCGGCCAATCGTGGAAGGCCGACCACATCAACGCTTTCGATTGCGCACGTAGTCAAAGGGTTCGGTGGCCGAGTGGGCTAGCGAAGACTAGAGCCACTAAATGAGCCACGCTTATAAAATCGGCACTCCGTTCCCCAACCTGTCAGCGACTTTAGAAGGTGTTGGTTTACCATACGAGATGCGAGGAGGTCACGAAAGTGTCGATCGTCTGCAAGCGTCTCAGCCTTTACGCCCGCTTTCTTCCCTGTCACCTAAGAACGCAGCGCAAGCGCACTTGAGACCAATTGGCGCGGGAGGCGTCCTCCATCGAAAAGCTCCCCATAATGTAAGCTGCTCCCTCCCTTACATCTAGGCACTCTAGAGATGTATAGACCGACAAGCGGGTTTGACGTCACGGAGCTGCGGCGGCGCTGCAATCGCGCCGGAGCCGGGAGGTGTGGGCAGAAGGCGCGCGTTTTTCATGGGCGTCATAGCATTTCAGCATACCGCAAAGCTGCGTAGCCGTTAATTGCACCGAAAGACACAGCAAAAGTAGTGGAGTGAGCTTCCTCAAGTTCCCGGCGGACCCGGAAAAGCGCAGAAGGTAGATAATAGCCGTAGATTGAAAATAATGGTCGCCTCGCGCGGACGATCGTTTATGCGGCAAGCACTTCCTTGAAGGCAAGTGTGGCTTCCATTTCAATCTCCGTCCCGAGGCTTGCTTATGTGCAGGGAAACCGTCGTCTGACCGAGACCACCCAGATTTTGTTCCCCCGGTGTTCGCGCAGAAAGCACAAGCCAAGCGCTCGTCGGTGGCTCGCTACGCCCGTGCTACCAAGCGAAAGGAGATCGGCGACAAAACGGGCGAAGTGTTACCGCTTGTCTTGCCTTCTGGTCATGAGGGTAATAAAAATATCATACCTTGACTTGAAGGACGTTGTGTGTATTTAATGAATTAATAAATACACTTCCACAGACCCACAGTCTGCTGATCCCACCGGCAGCGCTGACACCGCCTACAGAGACTTGTACGCCTGCACCGTGTCGGCCGTGAACTGGCTTCGCGAAGAAACTAAATAAACGACGACGTGAGCCATCGACGTCGGTGGCAGAAACTTCACGGTGGAACTCCCGCAGGCCTTATTTACGGCGTACAGATTGTCGAAGGCAACGCTGTCTACACACAGTTTGTCTCGATACAGCTGCCGTCCAGGGTCGGGTAGCGAGCTCAAATAGTCGGGCATAACATACGACATACGTTGGCAGGAAACAGGACGCACAAATAAATCTAGAAGTGTCTCTACAACGTCAACAACGAGCGCACGCCACACAACGCAATGGCGAAAACACGGTGAGCCGGGCCGCTTTTGCCCACATAGCTTATGAGCAAGCTTGGCCTTCCGGCAGATCGGCGCCGCGTGCCGGACTATACGCCCCCGCCAAGCCGCGCTCAGTAAACAGAGCGTCGTCGCGTCATCTGCTATACCCTCAGGGCAATGCTTTTTGAACGTTTTATTTGCACGAAACTGAAATGGATCGCCGTGTTGCTTGACTTTAGCCATCTGAAACGGTGGCGTGGGGAGGTGGAGATGGGAAAAAGAGGACAGGAAGAATGATATAAAAAGAGACACTGAAATGTACAAGGGAGGGCTCACTGCCCGCACGAATACAAGCAGCGAGTTGAAAACCTGTCTCCGGTGAAAGGGTCGCATGGTGGCCCTCAGGGCAACCAAGTTTGGTGTGACACGTTGCGTCATCTAGCCAAAATGTTTGCAACACTGGGAAGGCCCCTTCGCCAGCCTGCTTGCTCGTGGGGCTGTTCACGCATAAGTTTTAAAGTGTTGATTCGTGCGTTTTGGTCTTTTATTCTTAACATTGCTATCGGATGTCGCGGAAGACCAAACGTCGAAGCTGTAGGCACTGTTGCATACCGGACTGTTGCAACATCCGGAAGCTTAGCAGGCGTGAAGCTCCGCAAGTTCCCGTCTTGGCCGTGGAAAATACAACGCCGTCGGAGATGAGTAAATGCAGGAAAACGTGTAACATAACTATTCTGCTCACATTGCCTGGCCTGAGATGGATTTCTAAATGCGCCGTTTGGCTCGATATTTGAAATTAATGCGCTCGAAGCCGGGCGTTGTCATTGAATTCGATGCGATGTCTGTATAGAGTCACATCAGTCCTTTGCAGAGTTGTGCTCGTTATTTGAAAAATGTAATGGATTCCAATTACAAATTACTGAGCCTCAAATGTAATGGATTACCATTACAAATTACTTCCGCTGAAAAGGAACAGATTACTTTACTCGTTACTTTACAAATTACTTTCACGTTACTTTTTCCGTACACTTATCCTGAAAATAACAGAAACGATTGCGGCATTTTTCAAAAATGTTTTGCGACACAACTTTTCATTTTTCATTATGCCGGCATTATGGTAGTCTTTGTAAAAATAAAATATTGTATTTAAGAGAAAGAGTGTAGGTGCGCTCCATTCACCTGTAGGCTCACAAGGCACCGAAAGCTGCAACCACACCTGCCATCCCTTAGCTTACGGCCTCCGGAAATGATCCCTGGAATTGTGCAGACAGAGCTATAGCGGTGCGCATGCTCAATAGCAGCATCTATCACCGCTACGAGATTCGGAGCTGAAAAAGCGATCTACGAAAACTTTCTTTTGACTCGGTGTTTCGCCTGTTATTCACAAGGAAAGGAAACCTTGGTTATAACGTTACAATGCATAGCCAATGCAGAATGCAAGCGTCCCAGCTTACCTTAATGTGTTTCCGTAGATTAGAGTTTGTTGTTCTTGCTGATGGCAATGTGTTTCTTTGGAAAGCGAAGTATGCACTGAAACTCTAGGTTTCCGTTCTCCTTAATGCCCTGAATTTTGAACCTCTCATTAACAGAGGGCCATAGAGACGACGGACACTCCATGACCGTAAACTTGACCAGTCAGAGAAAAAGTGGAAAATGGGTTATCGATCGTTCATCGGTTCTCACTTCCATACCAATATTCGTGGAAGCCAGGGGAGGGGAGGGCATAGAGAGCGAGAGAAGCAGCGGCTATCGGTCTCGCAAAACAATAGAGGATCACACCACTTTTACGCGTTCTCTCTCTCTCTGTCAGCACTCCTTTGATGGCCTAATCCCCCCCCCCCCCGCTTAATGTTGACAGTTGACTGTAAAGTGAGGAGTGGACTCGACCACCATGCCCAGACAAGTAAACCAAAAGAAGTTTCGTCCGTACCCTCGAAAACAATGCTCTTAGCCTCGCGCCGGGCGCTTTTCATCCGTGCCTCAAGAGCGTGCTAGAATACAGTAGAGCGCATCAAAGACAAAGACAATTCGACCACCTCACGCGAGGCTACATCGTCTGTTACGCGAGTTGTGAACCCGCGAATCGAGGGGGTACGGACCCTCGTTTAATGTCTGTGCAGGTGGCGAGAGACGTCGAAGAAGTTGGAAAGGATGAAATGGTGTAAAAGACAAAAACAATCAAACACGAAGAGCTTTTTCCTCCCCGGGAGAAGAAGAAAAACACGATGGAATGCGACGGAGAGCCTACTCGGCGTTCTCGACACTTTCGTATATTTGTACATGCCTCGCCCGTTTTTCTAGTGGTTCCAGTGCCCTGTCATCCCAAAAAAAGCGTGTTTTCTCTTCGGCTATTCTCCCTTCCTGATGTTTTCTATTTTGTTGAAGTTGCTCTCTTTACGCTGCTGAATGTTCTGCTCGTATTGCTCCAGCTTCTGTATTATGCTGATATTTTTAAAAAGTAACGACTAATTAAAGTAATTCGTTACCATTATTCTGTGATGAAATCACATTACAAATTACTTAAAAAAGTAAAGTGGCAATTACAAAATTACTTGAAAAAGTAACGGATTACAAGTAATCCGTTACTTGTAACGGATTACTTTCCAAGTCTGGTCCTTTGACACTCTCACTAGTCTCTGTTCCCTAAGCTTGCACGCGAGCAGGAACGTGAACACATGTGAGCCACGAGATGCAAAAAAATCTTTTAATGTCCCGCTGCGCTTGCTTTTATACCCATGCTGTGACGTCAGGTCATACGTAGCAGTGACGTCAGATGACGCCACATATATGATACAGCGGACACATCCTGATCGAACGACGTTTTGTTGACGTTTGATCGTAGTTATCAAAATCCGAAGTGAGCGTTTTTCCCGCTTCGCCGGTTGAAGAGCGGACTGTTGTTTTCGCCTTCATCCTGATCATGTAGCTCCCCAAGATGGTTGCTTTAGTTCAACCCGTGTCTATGCGGTTCTACTCAAAGACAGTCTACTCAAAAAATAAAAAAAGACGAAGCAGTGTACTTGCCCCACGAGACAAGGCTATCCATGCGGCGTATATTTGGGTTGTATGTAAAAGATAGCAACGTGCTTACACTTCGCAGCTCACAAGAACAAACACACCTAAAAAGATCACTCTCACAAAGAAAGAATACTCATACTGCGCTGACTCTCAACTCTGGTTTGTATTGTGCTGCATCGTCTTTTTGTTTACTCTTATATATAAAGAACTAATTTAAGCTACGGCTAATATAACTAGGTAACGTATCCTAAATAGTATTTTTTTTTATAAAGCTATCGAAGGGGTACTAACACATAAGCTATCTAGCGTGACAATGTTCTTGGTTTCTATGTATTCTCGCGTAAGTTTGTTATTGCTCCTGCCCAGTATATTCATATTCAATCGACGAGAACGAGCATCAGTTTCCGACGAGCAACTGCGTACGACACCGTTCAAACTACAGCCAGCTTGCACAAAAAGCACATTCCTCGGACACCAGAACCGTCTTCCAACAGGACGGAAAACAAGCTGATCCCAGAAATGAGGTCAGCTACTCATGCGGGAAGAGTTCGCTTGGAGTAGGTGAAAGTGAGGGAAAGGGGGAAGGGGGGGGGGGAGGCGCTTTTAGTTTTACTTTTGTAGAGGGATGCTCGACGAAGTTTTCCTTTTTAATTTAAAACAAACGCAAACAGGTTAAACGCAAAAGAAAAAACTGCCCTTGTTTATTTGCTGTTACTTATATTTGGCCGTAATATCAGATAGGACGTTCAATATTCTTCTGCTAATTTCCGTTTTAAGTTGTTTCAACCTATCGAGGAAGGCACCTACTAAAATTCCCTAATGCTAGAACCACGCAAACACACACGCATGTACATACATTAAGTTGAAACCCCAGACTTGGATAGTGTGATTCTGAACCCACAGATGGCGATGGGGTCGCCTTTCACACCGGTGCATGAACGCAATAAATTGTGTGTGGTGGCGCTTCGATACAGTGTGCTATTTGCTGCTTGTGGAGAGGTGGACGAGACAGCTGAGCACTTGATACTCTACTGTAAAGGGCTTCACCCTATGCCTACCGAAGACAACATAGATTTAATAAAGTCATTGGGTTTTAGAGACAGCGAAGGGAAAGTGGATTACAAGACAGTAGAGATTACCAAGCAAAGATTAAGTGAATGGTGGCAGAAAGCACGAGAGAACTAGGTATTTTCTTATTAACTGATGGCAAGGGGGTTTTATAGCCTCACTTTCTGTTCAGTGCGGAGGGTATATAGTTTTCACATTTAAATATTCTAAGCTTAAATGGTAAGACAAATTGGCTAGGTGGCGTAAGCTACCGCCCGATTCAAAGGGCTCAGCCGTATTCATCCATCCATCCATCCTATTTTATTTTCTCTTGAAATTCACATCCCTGGCCGTTCACTTGTTTCACGATGCGAGAGCTTTGTGTGGAACGCGGCCCGACTGCACCAGTTCTCGTGCAAGGGGAGAAGTTGGCTACTCTATGAGCTCTCGTCTCCAGCAAATGTGGTTAGAACAAAGCGTGAGAATCGTCCTGAGCTAATGACGAGGCACATGCACGACAATAGAACCGACGCGTCGAAATAATTGAGAATGGTGGTGGGCATTCATCAGCCCGGGGATCTCGGAATACCAATTACGCGTCTTTCAACGCGGTCAGATTCCTATGACGGGTCGACCATTTTGTCGGGCACGTGTATGGCTCTTTGTATAGATTTCAACAAAAGCGTGATGACGTAATAGACGTAGCTTTCCGAAATTCTAGCTTGATGAATTGAATACCTCAAGAAGTAAAAATAAACAAAACTATTTTCTTTTGGTCAGGTTTCTCATTTTAGACCACTGTGATTTTTATTTTGACCGTGAGACTTTAAAACACAAGAAAGGAGCCTTAGCTGCTCTAGATATTCATTTTGATAAACACGAGTTAAAACACAAAATTCTTATATTTATGACATAACAAGATAAAGAATTACACCAATGATCAAAATTACTTTTAGCACTGCAGCTGGAGACAGGGCGACTGACTGCAGAAAAACAGTTATTATGTTTTTATCTTTAGCTATCAGGGAGTTTAAAAAAATGTAGCAATAATAATTTGATGATTTGCGCAAAACCAACTCGTGATGTGCAAAAATTAAAAAAAATATGCAAGGAATGGAGTGTGACGCTATGTCAAATACATTTGACATAGCGTCACACTCCATTCCTTGCATATATTGCGTACGTACGCAATATATTGCGTACGTACGCATATCGCTCGCGCTGATGAAGACTGGAAAAGTGCTGCATTTTACACTCTTCAGCGCATCGAAAGCTAAAGCTTGTACATGTACTGCTCAGGCTGTAATGTTTGCATTTTCATACTATTTTATTACATTCCGGCTTGATGTAAGCTGTGTCTCCTGATTGCTTGGAATCTAAGAAATGGAAGCATTCTAAATCTGGGTTGCTGAAAAAAATCCACATAATGAAACTGACAATTTTCTTGGTTAAAGGAGCGATGCAAACAATTTTTGTACTTTGCGCAAATACCGCTTAGAACGGATCCCTGACGTTAATGACCTATGAAACACGCGTTCGTTTTTCACCCCACGCAATAGAAGTCCCAGAAAAAAAATTAAAGAAAAACGAGCAGCGTTCACCCACTCAACTCGCAGCCAGAACAAGCGGCCACGTGATCTGGAGCCGATGATATGCCGCCAATGTTGACCATAGCCACGCGCTGGGGTTGGCAAAGCACAGGACACGCGCTGAGTTCCAGACATTGTTATGGCTCGGCTATTGTCGTCGTTGCAGCGATTGGACACGGGCCACTACCCGAATGCTTCTCGAGCTAGTAATTATCACGAGCCCAAATCGAGTGCCCACGCAATGCTCGGGTCCAATCTATGAACCGCATTCAAATATCGTCATTGGAGTGTACTGCGATCCCCACGTTACGTCATAAAATTTTGCAAAGAAAGATTGAATGAAAATGATCGATTTTGTCCTTGAAATTACACCGCAACAAAGGAGTTTCTTGGTCAGTGGCGTTGCGTGTGACTATCCTTGAGTCCCAGGTGTGCCAGTAAGCTCGTGTAAAGTGAAAAACATTCCAATTGAATATTGTTGCACCGCTCCTTTAAAGGCTTGTCACAAAGCGCGCGCTGACAGCAACCTTCCGCCGCGTGACTTTACACCGTCACAATTGTACTTGACAGACAACAATGTTTGTCCACGCCAACGGCCACATGCGAACATCCTGTGTTGACTGCTGGCACACGTGACAAGTCATGTGGGTTTTTTTGTTTTTTTTAATCCGAGTTGAATTGCAGTGTAAACTATAATTCAAATCAATATTGATAAACGAGCGTCTGATCACGTCAAAAGTGATTGGCACTGCGAACATGCAGAAGGCAAGCTCTATTACACCATAAGTACAGTGTTCTCCATAAGTGCGAGCGAAGCGGAAACTACACGCACTAGCATGCTACTTTGAAAAACGTTTTCACTGCACAAACGCGCGTCCTCGGGGGGGGGGGGGTCCATATTGTCACGAATGACAAGTGATGAGGCGGTGAATAACTGAGTAAACTAAACGTTTAATCGGGCGAACTTGTGCCCAAAAATAAAGGAAACGAAAGATAACAGTAGAGCTTCGCGGGCGTCGAAGTCGGCGAAAGAGCAGAGTCGAACGCTGGGGCGAAACTGGCCTAGCTCGCCACGCGAAGCCCCTTATGTACACGCGTAGGCTTCTGGAATAATCGGCGTAGAAGGTTCGACGCGTAGAACTTTCTTACCTCGAACAAGAAACACGGTTCTCGAATTTACCAGAACATTACATTAGTTGTCAACTAAAAGGCGTCCCTGCGGCCAGGAATCGAACCCTGGCTTTTCGCGTGGGAGGCAGGCAGTATAACCGTTAGGCCACGCGCGCGCTGCCTACTTCGGAAGCTGCGCGCGCGGCATTACTCCCCCTTTAAAAAGTGCATCGCCCCGATGCAGCACAAAACAAACCAAACAAAAAGAACGGTAAGCTAAAGGGTCATTTGGAATACATAAGGTCCACAGTCCTATCGAGCGTAGTACGGCTTCATGCGCACGACGTGGACGACTTCTGGTCGTGGAGGGCGGCGTGAGGAAGTCCGTGTTCCGTCGGGCATCACCTCGTAGTTCAGATCCCCGAGTCGACGAAGCACTCTGTAGGGTCCGAAGTAGCGCTTCAAGAGTTTTTCGCTGAGACCACGGCTGCGGATCGGTGTCCACACCCACACCCTGTCTCCGGGCTGGAAGTGAACGTCCCGACGACGAAGGTTGTAGCGGCCAGTGTCGACTCGTTGTTGGGCTTGAATACGGTGTCTGGCGAGCTGGCGGACTTCTTCTGCCCGTTGGGCAACCACCTGGGCGTCGTCGCTTCCGTCAACAGCCGGTTCGTGGGGTAACATCGCGTCCAGCATTGTCGATAATTTGCGACCATGAACCAGCTGGAAGGGTGTCCTCCGGTGGTCTCTTGCACGGCCGTGTTGTAGGCAAATGTGACGTACGGCAACACCTCGTCCCATGTCTTGTGCTCCACGTCGACGTACATGGAGATCATGTCGGCGATGGTCTTGTTGAGTCTCTCTGTCAGCCCGTTGGTCTGCGGGTGGTACGCTGTTGTGCGCCGGTGGCTGGTGTGGCTGAGACGAAGGATTTCTTGCATCAGCTGGGCCATGAACGATGATCCACGGTCTGAGATCAGAACTTCGGGAGCGCCGTGCCGGAGGACGATGGACTCGATAAAATATTTGGCGACTTCCAGAGCAGTCCCTGCAGGAAGGGCTTTCGTTTCGGCGTACCGTGTGAGATAATCTGTGGCGACGATAATCCATCTGTTTCCTTGCGTCGATGGTGGGAAAGGACCAAGTAGATCCATTCCGACCTGCTGGAACGGTGCGGTCGGGGGAGCAATCGGCTGCAGGAGACCTGCCGTCTTCGTCGGCGGTTTCTTGCGTCGCTGGCACTCGTGGCACGACCGTGTGTAGAAGTGAACGGTCTTCGGCAGCTGGGGCCAGTAATACCTTTCACGAATTCGGGCCAGCGTACGGCTGTAACCAAGGTGTCCGGACGTCGGATCGTCATGGCAGGCTTGAAAGACCTCCTCTCGAAGGTCAGCCGGGATTACCAGCAGCCACGGCGAGTTGCTGCCCCCAAAGTTTTCTTTGTAGAGTACACCTTGTCGAATGGCGAAGGTCGGCAGGGTTCGTGAGAAAACACGGGGCACGGTACTCCCGCGCCCTTCCAGGTGCTGAATTAAAGCGCGCAGCTCAGGATCGTTTCGTTGACGTCGTGCCAGGTCGTCGGTGGTCAGTGCTCCTAGGAAGCCCTCGTCGTCATTGTCGTCGCTGGTGCCGGAAGGTGTTTCGACAGGAGCCCTGGACAAGCAGTCAACGTCGCTGTGCTTGTGGCCTGACTTGTAGACTACAGTCATGTTGAACTCCTGTAGTCGGAGACTCCATCGAGCGAGGCGCCCTGAAGGGTCCTTGAGGTTCGCAAGCCAGCAGAGCGAGTGGTGGTCTGTGATTACGCGGAACGAGCTCCCGTACAAGTACGGGCGGAACTTAGTGATTGCCCAGACGACCGCAAGGCATTCTTTTTCCGTCGTGGAGTAATTTCTTTCTGATTTGGAGAGCGTCCGGACTTGCGTAGGCGATGACTCGCTCGGTGCCTCCTTGGACTTGAACCAGTACCGCTCCAAGTCCTGCATTACTAGCGTCCGTGCGAATCTCGGTTTCCGCATCCTGATCAAAGTGTCCTAGGACGGGAGGAGTCTAAAGTCTTCGCTTCAGCTGGTCGAATGCCTGCTGCTGCTCCTCGGCCCATTCGAACTTCTCGGCGTCCTTCGTGAGGTTTGTGAGCGGTGCGGAAATCCTTGCGGAAATCCCGAACGAAGCGTCGATAGTAGGCACAAAGTCCGAGGAATCTTCGCATGGCCTTCTTGTCTTTCGGCGCTGGGAATGCCGCGACGGCGCGAGTCTTCTCGGGGTCTGGGCGGACACCTTCGTTACTAACCCCGTGGCCTAAGAACTTCTGTTCGTCATAGGCGAACCGGCACTTTGACGCCTTGAGGGTGAGCCCGGCGGTTTGTATGGCTCGGAGAACAGCTCGGAGTCGTCCCAAGTGCTCGTCGAAGTCAGTTGAAAACACTACGACGTCGTCAAGGTAGACGAGATAGCTCTGCCACTTCAGCCCTGCCAGTACGGTGTCCATGACACGCTGGAACGTTGCTGGCGACGTGCATAGTCCGAAGGGCATCACTTTGAACTCGTACAGTCCATCCGGCGTGACGAAGGCTGTCTTTCTCTGTCCCGTTCGCCGACTTCGATCTGCCAGTAGCCGCTCTTCAGGTCCATTGATGAGAACTATTGAGAGTGGCGCAGCCTCGTCCAGAGTGTCGTCGATGCGGGGGAGCGGGTAGACGTCTTTCTTCGTCACCGCGTTCAGCTGTCGGTAGTCCACGCAGAACCTAAGCGTTCCGTCCTTCTTCTTAACCAGCACTACTGGAGACGCCCACGGACTGCATGAGGGTTGGATTATGTCGTCTCTCAGCATCTCTTGAACTTGCTCCTGGATCACCTCCCTTTCTTTAACGAAGACTCTGTACGGTGATTTTTTTGACTAAATTGTACGAAAATTCCGCCAGATTAGCGGGGAAAATTTTCCGCTAAATTTAGTGGGGAAAATTTTCCGCTAGATTTAGCGGGGAAAATTTTCTGCTAGATATAGCGGGAAAATTGTTCCGCTAAATTTAGCGGGGAAACTTTTCCGCTAAATTTAGCGGGAAATTTACCCATCATGCACCGCGCGGTTACGCCGACGGCGACGGTGACGGCGACGGCGACGCCACTCAAGCCGGAGACCGGCGCTCTAAGAGCTGCACTCTAAAATGCGAGCACGCAGATTAAAAACGCAATGACACGGCGTATCCATAACATTTGGTTTAGCCGATGATCGCACAAACAAAAAAGAACAAACTGCATGACCGTGCAACATTGCCGCTGCTTGATTGACATCATCGGCCCGTTGTGTTGGCTGCGCCCTGATCTAAGGTAAAGCCATGTCAAAATTCAGATCTTAGGGATGGCAATCCAACGAAGAGAATCCGGCACACCCCAGCAAAAAAAAGCTTGTTAATTTCTTGACTAAGTGGAGATCTTTTGTCGTGCAACCGAAATCTCATTTTCTGAACGACTTTTCAGTAATAGGCCTCCATCAGATTGCGGGCACCTGGGACGTGATTAAATCCCACCGATGGGGACCGCCTCGCCAGCGCTTTGCCTGAAATCCACCGATATTTTTTATATTATTTTCGGCTAAAAGCCACTGAGATGACCACGAAAAAAAGATGTAGTCGCACCAGTCCGACAAGCCAGAGTGTGATGGCAAAAATTATTCCTGCAATTGATAAAGAAAAAAAAACAATTGAATTTGCAAACATGGAGGAATCGGGACCGCCGGAATCGCTTTCACGGCGTCAATTTCATTTCGGGCATATTGATGCACAGTGAAACGCGGGCAAAAGCAGCCGTGGTCCTCGCGCTTGTTGTTTTTTACATCTCTGGCTCGCTCACTGCGGCCATCCAGGCATCTGACACCCGCACATTTGGTGACATTTCTGTCGCTAAATTGCTCCACTACAGCGGGTGACTCGTCGCAACTTCAAATGGCTGACCAACTACACGCTGTATAAATATCCCCACAACCCAAAAACATTTCTCTCCTCACGTGGCCTTCCAAGCGGCACATGACGACAAATGCTAATCAAGCTATCCTTGAATACGTGCCGCCATCTGTATTTGATATCAGAAAAGTGCAACTTGCCGTAACTGAATGGCAAAAGTTTGTGATTGATAACGAACTTAGCGTGTAATATATCGACATGCAGTTTCTGGAAATTGCAATATCAAAAGATGCTTTGTAATTCAATGTCTCGTTATTTTCGTTAGTTGACGTGATTCCGTTTTCATAGCGCGAAAACATAACACAATTTTCAACTTCATTTTTTATTTAAAAATGTACATTTCCTGTACAATTCATGGCTTACTTTTTTAATTCGCTACCTCCAACAGATGGTTCACCTAAATTATCGTGGACATTGGGACTTTACAAGCCGAGAGAAAAAAAATCAATATCAAGAACTGGGGTTTATTAAAAGGTAAATAATAAACTAACAACTAAGAATAAAAATAACGCAATATCGAGACATTAAAGTGTAGTCACGAAGCAGTTGTTTTATTTGACATTAATTTTATGACTGTAGAATTTATAAATTAAAAGTTATACAGCGTCAAACAATGAGCAAAACGGCCCCCGCGGAGAAGTTGCACCTTAATATATATAACGTTTCATACGTTTTTAAAACAGTCGGTTGTGTAGCGCGTAACGACGCAAAGCTCGGAGTTGGTAATAATATAATCTCGCGAAGGTACGCTGACAGCACTGCCGATTTCAGCCGTCCCAGTGTTGCCTCATATAGTCACGGGGACTCTGATGATCAACCGACGGTGGCGCTTTCTGGAACTTTGCCCAGCGCCTACAGTCTCCGACAGAAATGGAGCGCGTGCTGAGTGCAGGGAGTATCAAATCATCGCAGCCAGTGGCAATAAGCCTCAGAATACTGCTACTAAAGGACAAATCAGCAAGCGTCCAGCTGCCTTTGCCTATGCTGAAAGTGCGCTGGAAGTATATGCACGCCACTGAGCCTCGTTTTCCGTTGGTATGGGCGGGAGCGACATCACCTGCCCGGGTGATTCATAAAAGCACCCGATGCCAAAAGTTCTGTGATAAATGCCCCACGGCACACGCCCCGGCCTTTTTGCTCCATTTTCAAAAGCCCCAGTTCCCGAAGCCCATGACGCGAATTTTCCGCGTCAGGTGACCGGGTTGTCAGCGCGATGGCGGAGCATTCTTTAACTCAGAGACGCTAAGTGTGCACGCGATCTTGTGTAACATATTGATGCCTTATCCGGGACTCAAGTAAGAAATAACCGGATGAAGCTTCCCGTTCTTCGAACGTACGCTATGCACATTTACGTCTTCTGACGTTAGAAGTGATCCAACACACAGAAAATATTAGACACTGAAAAAATATTTAAAGTTGCAGTTTATTAATAAGAATTGAACCAAAGCTTTGGTCGACTCTGAAGCACGCGCGGATTGACAGTTCTGACGGAGTGGGTTTTGTCAAAACTGTTAACCCTGAGCTCATGGCGCCACACGTATTACGTATACAGCACCGAACACCAGTTCCATTCCTCTTACGTCGTTCTACAAATATTTTTATCCATCTATGTAGATAAAGTATATAATTCTACGTCTCAGTATATACCAGTGTCCGCTTTGTTTCATGGGCTTATGTCTTTGCTTATGTTGACGCCATGACACAGTAGGGGTGGCGTCGCTTTTCGCTAGACTCCGTATTTTTAGAAACCTTCGCACATACGGTAGTCCAAGAAAGTCACCAATGCATAGTCACGAAGCTCCAAGAAAAAACACCGATGACAAGAAGTACAAAAAACGCAACACTCTTATTTTATGCGCAGTGCCTTTCTTCACACGAGCCTGCGCTTGAGATTATAATTTCCCATTGTTTATCGCTGGGGGCTAGGATTTCAGACACTAGTCTATTATGCCTCTAAGACAGCGGAGTGTATCGCGGGTTATGCAGATTTATGCAATTGGCCATTGTAATTTGTACGTCATTCTAAGTGTTTCTGCGGTTCAAGTTAACCTTTTACTGTTGTTTCTTTAACTTAAAAGACCCTCTGTAGACCCTGAAAGTATTAGGTTAAGACATAGAACAATGCTGGTTGAAGCACAAAGAAGATGGGACGTGGACAGTGAGGACGTGGTTTTGGCACAGAGGAGACACGGGACGGTGGTAATTAAACGTGGGGTTTTTGAAACGTGGGACTAATGACGTGGGGCTTTTGCGTCAGGGATTCTGCACAATCGTGCAACACCCCACCTGCCAATATATAGGCGCAAAAGTTTAGAACGATGGATCAAGAAAAACTTGTTATGTACTTCCTCCAAGGGGCAACGATCCATTGGACCCGCGCGCTATTTGAATGGTTCACCGCCGCGGTGGTTTGGGGCCGAAGGCTCCCTTTGTTCGCGTGCTTGCATAAACCGGTTCGCGCGGTCTTTGAAATTCGGGTGCGGCACGCTTTGATTAAATGACAGGTCGCCGCGCCGCCGAACTGAACGCCTCTGGGTTTCGCGACCAATCTAATCTAGTCCAGGGCTGCTCCATATTTAAAAAGACATCTTTCTGTGCATGCAGCGAGGCGCCTTGCTTTCAGAGCTCTGTGTTGAAAGGGATTATATCGGGCCAGCAGCGATGTAAGCAAACAGTGGAGGGTACAGTGCATGATTAATTGAGCTGTCAGTTCCACGCAACCGTCAAAAATAAAAAAAGCAAACAACAAGAAATTTTGCGGGTTCCGAGAGCTGGTGATGTCACGAGTTATGGGAAGGGTTCCGTGTTTTCGGATATGTCCGGCCAACTTAAAAACATTCATGGGTAAACTTTCCATCGGTCCGGAATTATAAAAAAAATACAAAAAACAACAACAAACGTTGTGTTTAAAGTTACGATGCCAAGAGAAAAAAATGTTAGTTTGATTACGGCACAAGGTCGGTGGTCAGAAGAATAGCTACTTGAGTTTCTTAAATCTCAACTACTGACAAAAGGTGTTTATCTCGTCAAAGTTCGTTCAAAGCAACCCGTTATTGCACATCTGGATCATGGCAAAAGCTACTGTTCTGGTGTCCAGTTTGTACTCGGAGAAGGAGATGCGTGTTCATAACAGGGAAAAACAGGAACCTGTTAATTACATGGGCAGGCCAGATGGAGCATACGCGTCCCAATAATTGCGTCCATACGTACTATATCGAGGTGAGCGCGTTGGTACGCTCCAGAAATGTGCGAAACAAGTTCACACAGAAGCACGGCAGACGTACTTCACAAATATGAGCTGTCCGTTTTCCTGTTCTTCTATGTGTGATTTTTTCGTACGTTTTTGCATCCATGCGTTTAGAGGTTTAAAGTAACGACATTTATTCAAGCGACACTGGTTCCCGAGTCTCCAATGGCAAGGGCGCCAACGCACATGCGGCCAAAGAAATATCATTTGATACAGGCGATTCTGGTGATTTTAGGGTATGTTTTTGTTTGGAAAATCTTTATTTTCGTTTCATATCCAACTTCAAATTTCGGAGAAATGGGATTATAGCAAACATAAACCCCGATAAACACCGAATGTTTCTCTAAGAGTAAACTCCGAAAAACACCGTCCGAATTTCATAAGATATAATCTCCGGAAACATGGAATCCTAGTTATAGGCGATAATGATTGAAATCGATGCGGCAGAGCTTCCGGATTCTCGTCGAGGGTGTCGAAGAAACCTGGGTCACAAAGTCAGGGTGCAAACAAGCTGGTAAACTTTACGCGAAGCAAGACTGCAGGAAGATAAAAAAAAAACGAGGCAACGAAGTCTGTAATAGAAACTTTGTCGTGTGTGTGTGTCGTTTTCGCAAACCTAGCCGACGTTTTAGGATGGAATTCACAGTCCGCCATAGCTGAGTCTCTTGCTTCTGCGTTCCTGCTGACGGCACTGGATTGAGAGCATCCATCGCAAAAATTTCGAGATCAATTCATTTATTTATTTATTTTAACGCGGAGCTGTTAAGAGATAGTTTCCCCAGTTTCGTGTCCGGTACCAAACAAATGTCGACAAAAAACTCTGGACAGCTACCGCGATCTATGAGCGACGGTGGCGACCAAACAACCAGCCTGGTTGCCGCCATCTATGAGCGACGGCGGCAACCTTTCCAGCTATGACAGAAGAATGGATAGTTGGCGAGTTGGTGGGAATTCATCGTAGGAAACAGCGCGCAAAACAGACGAGGACGAAGAAGAAACACAAGGGACAAGAGTACAGCTTCGCTGATCTTCCTTCTTCAACAGAGTGGAAAGGCTGAAAGTTTTATTTATTAATACCTCCAAGGCCCTATCAAAGGGCATTACACAATGAATCGGCTGCTGAAAATTGCGGTAGTAGATAACTAACAAATACAGTCAAGAAAAATAAAAGTGATACCCTCAAGCGCGATATACAAGCAATAAAAAACGAACAAAGGTTATGCATATAAAAACAACTAGGAACACGTTATCACTTCAGTGGCGGAATCCAAATATTTACTTAGCAGCTTTCTAAAAATATCAATATTGTTAGCAGTTAACAGGTGTTCGGGTAAAGAGTTCCATTATGCTATTGCTAGGGTGAGTTCGCCTAAGAGGGGGTGGCGGTGTTCTCTAGTCTGGAAAAAAAAAGATGGTAACAATTTAAGCGCAGGATTATAATGGTAGACTTCGTAAAACAGCGTTAATCGAGATCCTTTCTTTACTTAAGGTTAGTGTTGAGAGATTCGCTCGCTGAAGCAATCCTGGAATGCTAGAGTTGTCGGAATGAATACATGATAAAACTCTTTATACGACGGGTCCTGATTCTTCAATAAGATAGTTTTGCCACGGAGGCGATGCACATGCTTTATATTCTAATTTGTCGCGAGTGTGGTCAAATCATTTCGCCGATGGAAGGGGACAAAATCTAACCCACTGCCGATGCACGGATCGGGTTGTCACGGGAAGGTTCTCCATAATTTTACGGAACGTAAAGGTGCAGCGTTGAAAGACCATTCGTGCTTCCGCTCAAGAAGCAGGTACCAAATTTCGCATAGGCTACATTAATCCGCTGATATGTTCTTGTTCGTCT
This sequence comes from Ixodes ricinus, assembly GCA_037355805.1. Classification (NCBI taxonomy): domain Eukaryota; kingdom Metazoa; phylum Arthropoda; class Arachnida; order Ixodida; family Ixodidae; genus Ixodes; species Ixodes ricinus. The sequence goes on along the minus strand of JAZHYW010026307.1, from coordinate 10,605 downwards.
TTTGTTTTTGTAGGCTAATATTCAAAAGTTGTGCCCGCAAAAGAATGCAGCCAAGCCTAGCCAAATCGCCATTTACCTCCCCTATCCATAACGTTGCCTATCCAGTTAGCTGCTGCGCCGCCATAGCCAGCCAGTGTACAAGGGCTTAACCGCTAGGCGGCGTCGTCGGCGCCACAATTGGAAGATGACGCCTCCCTCGTAAAAATGTCTATATAGACGTTTGCAAGCAGCCGCGCTTCGAGAGCTAGTATGGCCACCGTGGATAAGAAACGCTTTGTTTGGGCGCCGGCCTGGAGGCCGGGGGTACGCCCCAGCAATGCCTGACTATCAGACGACTTGTAGCCACACCAGCAGCAACATGGCCTCTCCCAGAGGCCGTACTTGCAAACGTCTTTAGCAGGAGGTTGCTGCTTCGGCCCCAGCCACGCACGATATTGTTGTTCTACATCGCTTTTTTTTATTGTTCCCATAGCATCGGGGTGTTCAGTTAAGTTTAATATACCCCACAAGGCACGTAAATGAAGTGCATTGGATGAAGTATAATCTAGTACAAAATAATTAATGGTGAAGGTTGCCGAATAATTATTCGCTTCAGAAAGCTATCTCGCGGCTACAGCCGCGTCGTACCGTGGTATACTCACTGCCTGAAGCCGTGACTTGCGCGCTCACGGGAGGAGCTCCGGTGGGCGCACGGCCCTCTGTGAGCGGCGTTTTCTTCCAAAATTAGCGCCGGAGAAACAGTGGAATCGCGCACACATTTTTCCGGGGCAACGACAGTCTGCAAACGCTGTCTGAATCCTTTTTCTTCCCTGTACGACGATTCCGTCACTTTGGAAGTACAAAAACTGCCTGGAGACATCTTCGAAGCACATATTATGTATGTTTGAAACAGACATGCTTCAAACATATGCTGCAGGCGTGTCCGCAGTTAAACCCGTCATCCTGTCTTCAGCAAAGATCATGTCTTCTGCGTGACGTACAAGCACTAGGACCGCGGGTTTTCCCTTTGGTGTTCGGGAAGCTCACACTGCACTCTTTCCAAGGAGCGCATTTAAGCTTGCGATGTACGCGGTATATCTGAGTAAAAAAACGCGTTATTAAACGTTACACTATAAAAAAGTGTAGATCGAATTTACCGCAAACTTTGTGCTTCAGCACGAACTCTCGTAACGGTCTATTGTAATGGCCATGGCCGTGATAATCTTCATGGCCATGTGTTTCTTTTTGTTTACTGCCTAATGACTCGACGAACCCCGATGGCGTACGAGGCTTTCTTGGAATAAGTGCTGAACTTCACCGCAGACATGGGACTTGCACTAAATCCAAACACTGTGAGTACGGACTTCGAACTGGCAGCAAGCAATCAATGCTATTCGGTCGTTGCTCCCGTCGTTGGATGTGCATGATTGTCTGTTCCACCTGTGCCAATCAGTAGGGAGGACAGTGCAGCACCTGGGACTGGCAGTGCTCTGCAAAAATGATGCATTTGGCTTCGCCATCAAGGTGACGCAGCTTGCAGCCCTATTGTTCTTGCCCACCGAAGATGTACGGGGGTCCTATGCGTCCTTGAAACCACTCTTCCCGCAAGAAGCCTCTGACCTGCTGCGATGGTGGGAGGACAACCCCCTGCTTGGTAAATCACGCCGCCGTGTTGCCGGGGGTAACACCGCCATGATCATACGAAGTCCACTGGTATTCCCGCCATCCCTCTGGATTGTGCTTGCCCACGCTCAGAACGGATTTCCAAGGGGCAACAACGCCGTTGAGGCATGGCAGCGACGATGGGAAATATTGGTTGGCGGACACCACATAAGCGTCTTCCGGCTCATCACCACCATGAAAAGGCAGCAAGTTAGAGTCGAAGACGACATCGAGGGAGCGATCAGAGGCCAACCCCGCCGCTCACAAAGCAAGCAGCGTAAGTTGCGCGAAAATCGTTTGGCAGCTGCTCTGGGCAACCGAGACAATGTCGACGTTCTAATCTTTCTTCAAGGAATTGCACACAACGTATCTGTCTGAAATCGAATAACAATATAAGGAATCGCTCTGCTACTCAGCAGAAATAGTTTCCTTTTTTGAAGGCTTGAACCATGCGAGGAAAGCTATACTCGGGGACAACCTTTCATGGCTATTAGAAAAGAAGCCGAAAGCTCGTGCACATCGGCCGGCGGAACCTCTTCCCTAACGTTGATCCCATTGCCAAAGAAATTTATCCTGCCAAGAAACTTTATCTTCCACTATAACTAGGTGATGTTTCGAAATTTTGATGTTTCGATGTTTTGACCTTTCCGCTTTTTGAATTTTTGAATTTTTCAGTTGTCGGTGTTTTAAATTTTGGCATTCCGATAATTCGGCATTTTGATTTTCGGCGTTTTGAATGCAACCCACAGCGCACTCTTAGCGGAGATTAGCCGGTGACCGTAGATGATAACAATGGATCAGGTTCTCACTATCTAATAATATCAAGGAAGGCTGAGTCACGCGGGTTGGCCCCCTCTTTTTATTTATACTTGCCACGACCGCTCGGAACGAATGAGCGCTGTTTAAACGGAAGTTTTTTGTTAACATCCATGGACGCATTTCTTTTTTCCAGATCCTAGCATATAACAGTTTCGATGTAAAAAAAATAGCGACTTGCAACGTTTACACGTTCGTCTTGATAACTGCGCTTGCGTATGCATTGCAGACGTATGCGAAATCGAGCCAGATAAGAAGTTGACGTACTTAGAAGTCACTGACCCACTACGACGAATCGCCCTTCCCGCTATATAGGGGACGCGAGGCTCTTTCCCAGAACGTACATTTTGCAGGTTTAGAACATTAGGGAAATCGTCCGAGATGTTTTGAGCTCGTCGTAAATCTCTCTCCGCTCCGTTTCTCCTTCCGATGCTCCGCAGAGGGCTATGCGGGTGGCCATAGAAGCCAATCCAGTGCTGCCTGAGGCTCAAGCAACTTTCGAGAGAGGAGCGGCATCGCACGTAGAGTTGGCAGCGCTCCATTGGCTCGGACGGCTCGTAGCGTCAGCTGCGATCCAACGCAAGGTGAAACCGAGTGTAGTAAAAGCTGCTGGAAAATATGCCCGAGATAAAACGTTGTCTCCGAACGGCTTTTAAAAAAAAAAAGGTACGTAATCCGAGCCGGAGGTCTTCACGCTAGATGGAACAGTTTATGCGGTAGATTCGGAGCTCGCCCATGCCATTCAAGTAAGGATCGATGGCGCAGTTTCTTTACCTAATGGTTCAACACACCGTTTGCTTGTTTTTTATGTTTGTGTGTGTGTGTGTGTCTGTGAGCGTCACGTGTGCGTGCGTGCGTACGTACGCGCGTGCTCGCCTGTATGTGCCCGTTTTTAGTGTGTTTTCATGTCTCTGTGTGTGTCGTAAAGTGGTAAGCTGGGCGAGTTGGTAAACGTCGAACATGATGAAATGTCGCGCACAAACGGACGAGGGCAAAAGAAGAAGGAACACAGAACTCAGACAGGCGCGTACTCACAACTGTGGTAAATATGTGAAGAAAGGAAAGATGAAGCAAGATTCATTCATAACATGGGACACCGGCACCAGGGGGAATACAGGTCAGTCACAGTCAAATGATCGCGAAAAGGCAACTTCTCTTTTTGCTCAAAGCAACCGACGGCTGACTAACGCAGCGATCGGCCAAACCCAAGATGGTAAATACCTCGAGCACCTCGCGTGTTTGTTTTTCTATGAAGCTCCCAATGATTGAGGTTTTTTTCTAAGGATGGTGAGCCCGTACAGGTCTTAGAACGTATCGAACTGCGACCTTCTACAATTGATGTTAAAGAAAGATTGTGCTCTCGCAGCCGGTCGTTCAGACACCGTCCAGTCTGTCCGACATAGCATCGTCTACAGAAAAGAGTAGTAGTATATACAACTCCCAACGAACAGGGAACTATTCTTTTTTCGAACGCCGAGCCGAACAGTCAAGGAATCACGAGCATCAGCAGAGCGCGTTCTACGGCTAACCCTAGCCGGGTATCAACAGGTATTTCGGAACCTTTGACTCCCCAGGACTACCATATTATCCTGCCTACGCTGCCAACAGATCGATATTCTTTTGGCTCAGCCTTTCTACACGGTGACCCATCAGCGAGACCGTATCGCTTCGACGACTTTTGCGACGTTCTGAAGGACGTCATTGACATGAATGACGTGGCCGGCTTCGGTGCTTTCCAGTACAACCACGTTTGGATGCTCACCCTGCACAACGCGGCAGCGAAGGAGAAACTGCTACATGCGGCAGTGCATGCTCAACGTCAAGGGCAAGACCTGCCTGGTCATCGACCCGAATGTGAGTGAGAAATCATTCAAAGTTCACTGGGTTTCCGCCTGCGTTCCCGACGAAGCTGTGCAAAAGACGTTCGAGTCGCACGGTAAAGTGAAATCAATCGTGCGCGAGAAGTGGAGGCAACCAGGCTTTGAGAATGTGGAGACAACAACGCGAACAGTCACAATGGTGCTCAAGGAAGGCATCACAGTGGACGCTATCCCGCATCAAATCAACATCCTCGGAATGCCATCGTTGGTGTCCATTCCAAACCGCCCACCTCAGTGCTTACAGTACAAGAAGGTAGGACAGATGCGCAAACAGTGTCACACTCCGTGGTGCAGGACGTGCCGCACTTATGGACATGAGGAGGACAACTGCATCCAGACGTATGCGGCAAAAGGGAGGCCTCCAACCGAACCACAGGACGTCGATAACTTGATGGACCACGACGAAATGGAGGAGATCATTGCCGAGACTTCGAAGGGGAAGGGGCCGGAATTGTCATCTGACGTCGTCAGAGCAGCGAATTCAGCACCACCAGGAAGCAGCGTCGCAGAAGTCAAGATGACAGAGTCGCCGTCGCCGAAGACGGGAGAGAACTCGCAAGAAGGACAAGTTATGGCAGAAATGGTCGACTAAAAGGGGAGGAAAACAGAAAGGCCAGCGAGGCAAATGGTAACCCGGATCAAGAAGTCACCGGAGCGGAAGCGCCAGTCAAAAGGAAGGTGGAGCGATCAACTAAAAAAACTACAGCGCGTATGACTGCGGCTGATCAATGATTTACTCCTGTGACCCACAAGCGTTGGAAGAAAGGCACCGAACCTCAAGGCCAACCACGGTTGACAGAGGGGGTGCTTCAACATTTGAGTAAATGGCCTTCGAAGATTGACGATGTTCTGTCAAACGTGTAAGCCAGCCCAACTCCAACACTATATTGAATGGTTAAAAACTCGAATTAATTTAATATTGCAACCTTTAACGCTGTTAGTACTGTTGCAAGGAAACGTAAGCAAGGGCTACTCAGTCTGCTGCTAGAAAAACGCATAGATAGTGCTTCCATTCAGGAAACAAGAATTGTCACGGATGAGCAGGCAAAAGACTGTGCTGTATTTTGGACACATGTTTTGGTGCTTTCACGCATTGACTCTTGCCAACGCGTCTGGAGGAACGGCGGTGCTTGTCAAAAAGAAAAAAGTGTTTTTGCGTTATTGATTGTGAGCTCAGCGCAGACGGTCGCGTCAGCAGAGTTGCCTGCCTTATTAAAAATGAGCTAGTGCGTCTAGTGTCGGTTTATGCACCGATCGATGCTGCTGAACGCTTTTTTTTTTTTCAAGTCTTTGATACGAATCTTGGACACGCCTGGAAAAATCATTCTAGACGGGGACATCAGCTGCGTGTTATCTAACCGTGACCGCTTTAACCACTCTAAGACAAGCGATTCCAGTGCAACTAAGCTGAAAAGCGTGTTAGAGCAGTTTGACCTTGTCGACGTCACAAGCCCGCTGAAGGATTTTTCTCCTCGTTTCACGCATGGGCAAGCAACATCTCACGCCCGCCTTGACAGACCTTACTTGTCAAGCGAAATGCGGACTCAAAAGGACGAGTACATGGCTGAGGCAGTCTCATTCTCTGATCATGCTCTTCTCCTTTTCTCTCAAACCTGGAGCGAAAACTCGCAGCAAGGCACGTGATGGAAGCTGGAAAATGAACATGAGCATTTTACAAGACAAAGAATTTGCTTCAATGACGAAAGACAAGAATGTGGTGCTTAGCAATGAAACTCCGCTAGATGCCTGCGTGTAGAAGAACTTCAAAATGGAGCTGAAGAAACTCGCAACCGACCTTTCGCAGAAGCAACAACTCAAGCGCACGTGAGAGAAAAGGACGTTGGTCCAGTCCCTCAAGACATTATTCGTCGAAGAAAAACAAAGCCCTCGAGTTTTTCTGTAAGACATTAAAGGACGCAAAACACAACTTCTGAAGTTACTGGAAGAAACGCTAAAGGGTGCTGCAGTCCGTAGCCGCACCGGATGTTAAACGAAGAAGAGGTGCGGACAAAAATTTTCGCAACGTTAGAAAGAACAAGAGGGAAAAAAATACCACTCTGAAAGTCAGAAAAGGTGATGTCATAGCGGAAGGGCAAACAGAAGTTGAATAAATGTTTGCAGCCGTCTACAGTGAGTCGTTTCGAAGAGAAGACATCGATAATGTCATCACCGATACTTTTCCCAGCGATCTGCCGCAAGTGTCAAAGGAGCATAAGGACCGCATGGATTAACCGATCAGTACAGCAGAAGTCTACTGGGCAATCAAGAATCTGCCCGCTAACAAGGCCCCGGGCCCGGACGGAATAGGCTCCGAGTTTATAAGATGTTTATAATCCTCCACTGCCCCATTCTGCTGACAATGTTTCAAGACATACAAGAAAGGCAGCTACTGGCGTCATCGATGACAGAGAGCTTCACTGTTTCGACTCCAAAAACACAAACCTACGGCAAAATTCCCGAAGTAACAAACTTCCGTCTTATAAGTCTGTAAAGCACAGACTACAAGATAATGGCGAAAATATTGGCACGGCGTTTGGACATTGGACTGAAAAACGTCATCGGAGAGCACCAAACCTATGGATTGAAAGGACGGTTCATTTATCGCAATCTTCACGTCATGCGCTTTGCCGGTGAAGCGACAGCCGAAGGTCATCGACCATTAGCGGTAATGCAGACAGATCTCATAAAGCGTTTGATCGAGTGTCCCACGAGTTTCTCATGAAGGTCTTGGAACGATGTGGGGTGGGCGTGGTGATGAGAGATTCGATGGCGCTGTGAAAAAGGAAAAAAAAAAAGAAAAAGAGACGAACAGGGCTTTTTTATAATTTTTTTTTGGCGCGAATTTATGTTTTCTTAATGAGGTCTTAATGAAAGTGATAGAAACGCTGGTGAAAAAAGTTAAAAGGGGGCAAAAAAACTAAGCGCCTTTTTGACAAAAAAAAACGGGTGGTTTTTATGAAATATGAAATATCGCGTAATCTAAAACAAGTTGCGAGTAGGTATGGTGCGCCCGTTGTACTAACAGCCCTTAAAAAAATGCGACAAATTTGTTTTAAGGCTCGCGCCAAAGAGGAAAAATTATAGAAGAACACGTGCCAGAAAACACGTGCGCGGCCTTTTGTTCCATGTTCGTCGAGCGTTCTATATTAGCGGCGAGATGTTTCGGTGGCGCCCTCGTTCGGTTACCTTTCGTGACGTCATTACCTCGTGAACAACAAGTTCGATGGTGTTTGTAATGGGCATGGTGGAAGCCTGAAACATGGAGCTCTCAAAGCAACACTGCCAACACCGTCAAAATTGAAGTTCTTACATTCCTCTTATTTCCGTCGATGAGACATCCTTTGCTGACGTCAGAGTCAGCATTGGGCCAATTGTGGTGGGCCGACCACAGCGACGCTTTCGATCGCTCACGTCGCCAATAGTATTCCCCTATCCTGCGCGACGATGCTATGTCAGACAGAATGGACGGTGTCTGAACGACCGGCTAAAAGAGCACAATATTTCTTTAACATCAGCTGTAGGAGGTCACCTTTCGGTGCATTGTAAGGCCTGAACGTGTTCACCATATTTAGAAAAAACCTCAATCATTGCGCGCTTAAAGAAAAAAGAAAAAAAGAAGGAAAAAAAAAGACACGCGAGGTGTTCCAGGCGTTTACCATCTCGGGTTTGGCCGATCGCAGAGTTAGTCAGCCGTCGGTTGTTTTGAATGAAAAAAGAAGTTGCCTTTTTGCGATCATTTGACATGTGAGTGAGCTGTATTCCCCCTGGTGCAGGTGTCCCGTGCCCCCCCCCCCCCTGTCACGAATGAATATTGCTTCGTGTTTCTTTTCTTCATCTAATACACCAGAGTTGTGAGTAGGCGACTGTCTGTGTTCTCTGTTCCTTCTTCGTTTGCCCTTGTCTTTCTTTGAGCGATTTGTCATTTCTGTGTGCGTTGTTTGTTTCTTTACGCATAACCATATGCACACGTGCATATGCATGTGTATCTATGTTTCTGTGTTCACTTACACTGGCGCGCGCCCATATGTGCATATGTGCGTGCTACGCGTGAGCGTGTTTGATTGTGTGCGCGCGTTCGCTTCAGCGTGCGTGTGAGTGAGAATGTTCGTGCGCTCGAAACCACGAAAAAGCGTTTCCTGTGGTTTCAGATAAAGCTTCAGATAACTGGCAAGGCGCTTCAGAGAAACGACACTTACACATTGGTGCTCAAAATCATGGTTGCCAATTTGAGCACCAGGTTGGGTAATTGTCGTTACTCTGTAGCGTAGCTTGTTGAGTGGCTCTGGTGCATCCTAGTGCATCCCTCGCAGACAGTGAAGTTAAAGCCATGGGTGCTCGTGCGCTCGCGCACCATGACCACTGATCAAAACTGTGCGCGCGCGGTGTTCGCTTATTCTGAATAACCGGGAAAAAGTTGTCCTCGATCATTAATCTCAGCGTGCGCTGCGAACAACGTTCAACATAATGGTGTCCCAACATAATGGTGTCCTATGGGGAATAGCTAATACAGCGATGGCACAATAGACGTAATATTCACTGAATAGCAGTTTTGTATTGATACAATAAACAACAATTGTCGCCTAAAAAAACAAAAACAAAAAAAACATCGAACAACATTGACGGTTAGCATTGGATCCGAGCCATTGCCGAATCCTGATGCAGTGCTGGTGGCCAATAGATTCCCGAGTGCGCGCCCATGCAATGGCGGACTCGTATAATTGACGAAGCAGCTTTCTAGGCAGCTGCTAGATGGCGCGCAGTTTTGAAAGGATCCTCCTATACGCGTGTTTACCCTTCGGCTACCTTTCATTCCTGAAATTGATCAAGTCATTTCGAGGCCTTCATTCTTTTGCAAAACACACGACTCGCTTTTTTCTTCTTTTTTTTAAGCATGACATATGCTTTTTAACGCTACCCCCCATCCCAAGTGTTTGTCCGTCCATCCGTCCATTTCCCGTTAAATGTAGCGGGGAAATTGATGTTCCGTGACCTATACAGGATTTCAATTTCCCCGCTAAATTTAGCGGAAAATTCTATGTACATCACGTGATACGACGTGATGTGACCTATTCTTAGGGTACCGTGTTTTCGGATGAATCGAAAAACTCCAAAAGCACCCGCCGGTAAATATTTCGTCAATTTGGATATATCCGATAATACTCTAAATTCCAAAGTACCAATAACAGAAAAAAAGGTATTTTACAATTAGGTTTGGACAGCGCACAGGGTTAATGGTCTTGGGAATATGTCACCCCAGCCATCTTGTAAATCTCGGACCATTGGAAAAAGGAATCTTACCGCTTATCTCGTCAAGGTTCAACAGGACAACAGGTGTCTCCGGGTCACGACTAAAGCCACGGCTCCGGTTTGCAGTTGGGGCCATACTATTTGTTATTCTTAGAGGAAGGATGCGTTGTGGTTTTGTAACAGTGATAGCTGTGAGCCATAGAGATTTAGTAAAAGGGGAAGATGGGGCGGCAGTTGAAGCTTCTATATTACACCCTTCTATCAAACCGCGCAGCCACGTGGGGTAGGTTGATGGATATATGATGGGATGAATACGACCTTCCCAGTGGCTACTTGCAGGAATTTATTGATTTTAAGGCTTCGACGTTTATCGAAGCGACACTTGTTTGCAACTTTTGTCATGGGACAAGTTAGTATTTCCAATGGCAATGAGACCAAAGCCAAATATAGCTGAAGAAATATTAAGTGATAGGAACGCGTTCCTTTGAATCTGGCACACATTTACAACCGGTTAGCGATAGCTTTAAGGAGCTCATGTCGCAGAAAACCCGGCGTTGTGACGTGGAAAATCCTGATTGGTTGATAGGGTCATGACGTCAGAGATGACCTCGCGCGGGAATTTAAAATAACCCATAACGCTCACGTGAAATGAAAGTGATTAAAACATGACATCTAAGGCGAATTAAAGATCGCAGCATGTCTCAAATGATTTCTTTTCATAATGCATTTCTGAAAGAATGACTGCAAAGGAAAAAAAGTTTTTTTAAACAGCGTAATTGGGACAAGCATGTCAAAAACAATTTTTCCGCGAGAAAAAAATTTCTTACAGCCATATTTATTGTGTGAGATTGATTTTAGTTTGCAGCTATTTCGCCCGTTTTAAATCGCGCGCTACTGAAGTTGTGATTCCGTGACGTCAATCCTAATCGGCTGTCATTGGCTAAGAGTTTGATTGACAGCTTAGATCTTGGTTGTTGAACCTTTGTTATATGTTGCAATTTCCTTTTCAGCGGCATATTTT
>JAZHYW010026306.1:20000-31369 GCA_037355805.1 Ixodes ricinus | reverse complement strand
TACGCGTGTTTACCCTTCGGCTACCTTTCATTCCTGAAATTGATCAAGTCATTTCGAGGCCTTCATTCTTTTGCAAAACACACGACTCGCTTTTTTTCTTTTTTTTTAAGCACAGCATATGCTTTTTAACGCTACCACCCCCATCCCAAGTGTTTGTCCGTCCATCCGTCCATTTCCCGTTAAATGTAGCGGGGAAATTGATGTTCCGTGACCTATACAGGATTTCAATTTCCCCGCTAAATTTAGCAGGAAAAATTTATGTACATCACGTGATACGACGTGATGTGACCTATTCTTAGGGTACCGTGTTTTCGGATGAATCCGAAAAACTCCAAAAAGCACCCGCCGGTAAATATTTCGTCAATTTGGATATATCCGATAATACTCTAAATTCCAAAGTACCAATAACAGAAAAAAAAAGGTATTTTACAATTAGGTTTGGACAGCGCACAGGGTCAATAATGGTCTTGGGAATATGTCACCCCAGCCATCTTGCAAATCTCGGACCATTGGAAAAAGGAATCTTACCGCTTATCTCGTCAAGGTTCAACAGGACAACAGGTGTTCCGGGTCACGACTAAAGCCACGGCTCCGGTTTGCAGTTGGGGCCATACTATTTGTTATTCTTAGAGGAAGGATTGCGTTGTGGTTTTGTAACAGTGATGGCTGCGAGCCATAGAGATTTATAAAAGGGGAAGATGGGGCGGGCAGTTGAAGCTTCTATACTACACCCTTTACCAAACCGCGCAGCCGCGGGGTAGGTTGATGGATATATGATGGGATGAATACGACCTTCCCAGTGGCTACTTGCAGGAATTTATTGATTTTAAGGCTTCGACGTTTATCGAAGCGACACTTGTTTGCAACTTTTGTCATGGGACAAGTTAGTATTTCCAATGGCAATGAGACCAAAGCCAAATATAGCTGAAGAAATATTAAGTGATAGGAACGCGTTCCTTTGAATCTGGCACACATTTACAACCGGTTAGCGATAGCTTTAAGGAGCTCATGTCGCAAAAAACCCGGCGTTGTGACGGGAAAATCCTGATTGGTTGATAGGGTCATGACGTCAGAGATGACCTCGCGCAGGAATTTAAAATAACCCATAACGCTCACGTGAAATGAAAGTGATTAAAACATGACATCTAAGGCGAATTAAAGATCGCAGCATGTCTCAAATGATTTCTTTTCATAATGCATTTCTGAAAGAATGACTGCAAAGGAAAAAAAGTTTTTTTTAAACAGCGTAATTGGGACAAGCATGTCAAAAAACAATTTTTCCGCGAGAAAAAATTTTTTACAGCCATATTTATTGTGTGAGATTGATTTTGGTTTGCAGCTATTTCGCCCGTTTTAAATCGCGCGCCACGAAGTTGTGATTCCGTGACGTCAATCCCAATCGGCTGTCATTGGCTAAGAGTTTGATTGACAGCTTAGATCTTGGTTGTTGAACCTTTGTTATATGTTGCAATTTCCTTTTCGAGCGGCATATTTTCACGATTAAAGAATAACCCATGTGATGAGAGTTATTATTCTTTACAAAAGGTTTACAAGACGGGCACTTCCGTTTCGATTCATACCAAAACAAACAAAAGCTTCGCCATTCTTTCATGGCCGCCGAAGTCTCTGCTCCCGCCCGTCTCGCCTGCCTCGACTAATCGTTTCGCCGAAGTGATCAGTGTTTCGTGCTGACCAAGGCGACCAAGGTCTTGAGTGAGACTTCTTGAAGTGATGTAGTGTGTGTTTAGCAGCTGTCGCAGGTATTAGTGATAGGAAGCGACGCGGGGTTTTGGCTTTCAGAGCGCGGTTCTTTCGTTTTCCTTTTTGTTTGCTTAGCGTGCTTTTTTTTTTTCTTTTTGCTTGCTGGCGCGTGCAAATGCCGACTTTTCGGAGATGTCAGGTGAGTGATCCCGACAGCGAGCCTTCCAGCAGCCATGTCGCCCCGAAAGGAATGCCATTTGGCTGGAGGCAATCGGGCGTTCGCGTAGCGACAAACGTGTCCAGTTACGTTCTCGTCATATCGCTCCAAAGGCCGTCGAGATTCGCACCGGGTGCACCCAACGTCCGCGACTAGACACACAAAATAAAAAAAGCACTATGTTCACTACGTAAAAAATGGTCTCAGTTCATGCATCGCGTGGGCAGGTACGAAATCTTGGCCAAATTTATTCACACCGCACTATGAGCGCAACGCGTCGCTGTGCAAACGCAGTCCATTAACACGGAGCATAAAAACGGCAGATTTAGGACAACAATTCGGAGTTCATTGTTCAAATGAAACGACGTAATTTTGTTGAAAACGCCCGCAGCTTTTTACTCGCGGTATGTGTCGGGAATCTTCCACATTTTAAAACGGAACGAAGGAAGATTTACTTTTAAAAACGCTCGCTGCGTCCTCCCGCACCAGTTTGACTGGATCAGCTGACGACGACGGGACTGAACCCCACAACAACCAATCTGCGCTCTGTGGGTGTCTACTTCCAAGCACCGAAACACACACACCAGTTCTTTGTCGCATCGCCGTGTTGCACCAAACAGAACGAGATCGCCGAAGTCAACGCAGCGCTGTCGTGAACGTTGGCTTGTGGTTGCGCACTCATGGACCCTGTGACTCCCTTCGCTCTCCAAGCACACACGACGATTAAGAATGATACTTTTCGTCTTCCGGAAACATCACAGGGGCACTTCTCCGGTCTCGTCTTCGCTATGTGCTCGCAAACCGCGCAGCTTCTCGTTACAGCTCTATCCTCGTGTACCATCAAACCAAAACAATACGGGCGCCATGTTTAACGTGCGTTGTTGCCAGATCTCACCAGAAGTCGAGACCACAGTTGTCGAGACGCTCAGCTCAGCAGCCAAGTCAACAAAAAAGAGCAAGTCCAAGAGTGAGGGGCGGGCGTAGTTCTCCTCCGCGGGGGTCGAAAGAGCGGGAGTTTCAAATGTGGAGGCCTCCTGAATCTGACTAAATTACGTACTGTAACGTAAATATTGCTAAAAAATTTTTTTTCGCGGAACATTTGTTTTGTGACATGCTTGTTCCAATTAGGCTGTTTAAAAAAACACTTTTTTTTTCTTTGCAGTTACCCTTTAGAAACAATTTGAAGAATTTCAGGCGGAGGCGGGACTCAAACCCACGGGCCTTCGGTTGTCAACCAGACGTGCTACTGACTAGGCAACGCAGCCTTTTTTTATATCCTTAATACATAGAAAATGGACCACGCAGACACCCTTGCACGGCTTGATATCGAGCGGGGATTTTTGTGTTTCGCTATCAGGTTCCTCTCTTAAAAAGGAAGCTTAACCGTCCTGCTGTAATCGTTGTGCCTTTTTTATTTAATAAAGCACTGCGAAATTAAGCTCCGAACTTTGGGGAATTAGGAATCGAAAAAAAATAAACTCCGATAAACTCAAAATTTTTGGCAAAAAGTAAACTCGGAAAAACGCCCTCCAAATTCGTCGAAAAATAAACTCCGAAAGTTTATTTTTCGGTACAAGCACAAGGCTAGTGGTTGCGGCCAGGCGCCCGTGCAATTTTTCCGCCTCTTATCTAACCCCAGCCTTGTACCTGCTCCACGAGTGGTAACTTCAGTGCGCTACTACTCTTCTCACGCGCTCAAAGTCTTTCTGAAAATGACTATTTTGTGGTTTTCGATAACGCTCAGCAACTTTCTAATTGGTACCATATCTCTATTTCCACTAATAAAAAATTTATTAACAAATTTTAATTAATTAGCTGAATAATTAGTATATTTTTGTCAATTCCTGCCGTCCGCCGTGGCTGGTAGGTTTGTTCCCGAAGACAGTTTTTTAGTCTTCGCAAAAACACCAGGTATATATATATATATATATATATATATATATATATATATATATATATATATATATATATATATATATAACTTAGACTTGTAAATTTCTACATTTTCAAAAAAAGATGAAACTTGCGAAGGTTCTTGTTCGGCACAAGTGAGGTGATAAAAACGTGTTTAAAGATTATAAACCCACTTTTATATTACTCACATTTTGAAGGAGACTCAAAAAATTAATTTGCGACGTTTAGAGCATTATTTATTCAACATTCTGTACTTAGTGGCACTTAGTTTGGATTTCAAAATGGCAAGACCACAAAATGCGCTCTATTGTCGCAAAATCAACTTAGAATACTTAATATAGAGCAGAGACAGTTGACGCAAGAACTTTTCATTGATTTTAGTAAAGGTTTTGGCTGTTTTGACAATACTGCGCTCAATAATCAACTTATGTTAAGGTGTGTGAGGGACCTCCTTTCCACGTATTCATTCGTTTCAAAAACACAAGAAGTTTGTCTTAGTGAATGATTGTGTTTCTGTTTTTTGTTTTCTCAACTCTTGCAGTCTGGTGTGCCTCAAGGCGGTAACTTGGCCCGCTGTTATTCGATGTTTATGTTAATGATATAGACAATATTTGACAACAATCACGTGTTATCATGTGTGCTAACGGCACTAGTATTTTTCTGTTAGCGAGAAATATAAATGAACTTAGATATCTAAGGAAATGCTGTTTTGAAAAAACGTACTTTTATAGACGGAAAAAGGAGTTAATAAAAATTATGGCATGTCATAAGTTATTGTATTTAGATTCATAAATGGGCAGGTTGTTAAAAATTTTCTCAAAACATTGGTACCAACTAGATTGAAATAGTAAACCAACACAAAACTCTTAGTGTCATTTCTTTCGAAACATATGCAATGGGATGGTCATATATAATGCTTAGTTTATAAACTGGCAAAATAGTTGGCATAATCAGTCGCTGTCGTTCTCTAAAACATTAAGGTTCAAATTGGTGACACTTTGTTTGGTTCACAAATTAACTATTGTCATTTGGTTTTGGCTACCACGACAAAAAATGTAAACAAAGTTAGGATTTAAAAAAGTACTGCGTTCCATTGAAAATGTTCTCTACAACACTTATCCTGAACAATTATTTTTAGTCACAATAACATGAACGTTGTCTGTGTCTATGACTATCGTTTATTGTGATTTTATTTATTCTGAAGTGTTGAGTGCAGTGTTGTACGGAACGGCGTTCACTGGAACGGCTTTTCTGGAACCCTTTCCTTTTAGTAGGAACAAAAGAACGCCACCGTTCCATTTTGCGTCGGTGGAACTGGAACCGGAATTCGTTACATTTTTAGTTGAACGAAAAAAGAAACGGCGTTCTTCTTTTTCGTCCAGTGGAATAATTTTTATTTCATTTCTAAGAGGGTAAATCTAAAAGTATAAAAACAATATCGTTACGAAGAGCATGATCTCGTTAACGTTTTGGTTCCTTATCTTAGGGCTTATTTTGCGTGGTTATCGCTTGGTAACAGTCGGGTCCAGGAGAGCCAGTGGACATCGATTTTATTTTCAGTGCCCGAGACTTCGGTAAAAAAACTTTAGTCGAAGGAAAAGACTCAGGAAAAAGGACGTTTCAAACTCAGCTACTTTCTTTGCTTCCACGAATCCTCATACACCCAGAAATCAAAGACCTACTACAGCCATCGCTGAACTTCCACAAAAAGACCTACAGTTACAAGAAAAGAATAGGTTACCAGACATCGGACACATCCTTGTGTTCCAAACATTGGTCACTTAAAAGATACACAAAATTTACCTTCATTCCTTCTCCCCTTGTCTTGCCACCTTCAAACTGAACAACGAATCCAACTTTCACTAAGAACTTGTAGTTTGCGAGACCGACCTTCCGAAAGCGCGAATACCCTCCCCTTGCTCGTCTTGCGGACAGCAACATCAAGAAGCAACTGTTTTTAAGTTCGAACAAGAGACTTTGTTAGATTGAAACGTGTGAGGTTGTTGTAAAACGCTCGTGCAATGTCGGGTAACAGTACATTTGGGTCGACTGAATCGCCCACCACACATGATTACGGTTAAAATCTGAGGTTTGTAAAGGTGAATAAATTAAAAAAATGAAACCCTGCTTCCGCTTATTTTCTTCTGCTGGTGTCCCTCCATCACGGAATTCAAAGTCGTATGTTCCCATTTGATGGGATAAATAAAATAAAAACTTCCCTCGATCTAACTGAATATGGTAATCAGAAAAATACAAATGTAACGTGTATTTAGCGATACGTTTTATTTTTTAAACTCTAACAAGAACAAGCTAACATATGGAACTTGTAACGGGATTGCGTTCCAAAAATAAGAAAAATAAATAAAAAAACTAACTTTCGTTCTTTTTTTTTTGTTGAGGAACCTGTACAACTCTGGTTTAGCGTATTGCCTTTTTTCTTTCCTTCGTCTTTCCATCTTGAATGAACTCAAATCTATAATTAGCATCCGGGCGCCAGGAATTCTGGATCGTTCCCCATTTGCGTACTAAGCACACACTTGAATCCCTAGTTTGTACGAGGGGTTGTCCGTAAAATAAGGTTCCCAAGGAGCTGCAGTCGCGAGGAACGCTGTCACGTGGAATCCGGCGACACTGGCGTGTTGCTTGGTTCCCCGTCTCCCAGTCCCCGCCCCGGCGAGCTGTGTGCGACGCTCAGTCTTGGCTTGGCAGCCGTTAGAGTTGAAGCTCCCACACGCTTCTCCCGCCAGGTCCGAATCACGCTCTGTGATTCGATTTTGTGCACAAAAAACACCGCGCCGGTGGACATTCATTCCCAACTGTGCAAAGTCTACGGAGAAAAGGATATGAGCGTACAACACGTGGGTCCACTACACGACACCGGAAACAAAACATCAATCCCGTCAGTGGAAACATCCCGAGTCGCCGAAGCCGCGGACGTTCAAACAAACACTGTCTGCCGGCAAAGTGATGGCGGAGCGTCTTTTGGGACAGGAAGGGGTTATTGTTGTGCGAATTCATGCCTGCCTGTACAAAGATCAGTGCGGACCGCTACTGTGAGACTTTGCAGAACCTTTGCCTCACAATTCAAAATAAGAGGAGAGCGTGCTCACGAAGGGAGTGCGTTTCCATCACGACAACGCTCGCCCGCACATTGCCCGTGTAACGAATGATTTCATCAACAAATTTGAATGAGATACTGTCACACACCTGCCCTACAGTCCAGACATAGCCCCAAGTGACTACCATCTCTTCCCTGAATTGAAGAAACACCTGTTTGGGACGCATTTCAGAACCGGAGAAGCAGCTGAAAGAAAAGGTTTTAAGCTACCATCACCGCGCGGCGGGAGAGTTCTACGATTCAGGCATAAAGAAGATGGTACACCGCAAGTAAAAATGCGTTGATCTCAAGGGCAATTATGTCGAAAAAAAAGAGAAAGTCTAAGCTTTCCAAAAATGTATTCTTCAATGCCAATAACCACGTTTTTATTGTGAAAAATATTGGGAACCTTATTTTACGGACGACCCTCGTAACTTGGCCACACTGCTTAGCAGCTTTCTCGTCAACCTACATTGACATCCTTTGTTTTACTAAAAACAGTGTGACCTTGATTTGTTTAGGTAATATAGTGTTGTTGTATCATTTTATTATTGTATTGGGTTCTGTGTCTACAGGGACACCAGACCAAGTCACAGCGTCCTATTGACAGCTTTTTGTTTGGTGACTCCGGCACAAATGTAGTCCTAATAAAGTTCAAAATTCAATCTTCTAGCAGCCTCGTTCGCAACCGCATCGCGAATGCGGCTGAACCGCCTGTATAAACTCGGCATAACAAAGCAAGCCTCAGCAATACAAAGCCCATAGGCAAAACGAAAAACCGCACTTAGGCGAGTCAATGTCCTTGTCACACTCTTTTTCTTTTCTTTTCTTTTTTCACCTTCCATCTCCTCGCTTTCAAGCTTTTAATAAGATGAGGCGCCCTTAAATTTTTTCTTTCCTTTTCTCTCTCTGCTCTTGAAACGTGGCGCTTTTAGACTTGGATGTTCTCGGATGTTCTCGCTCGCGGCCTAAAGAAAGATGAAATTAGCTGGTCTAACTCGCGGCGACACCAGCGACCATACAAAAAGATAACGAAAGGTTTATTGAGATCTTGTCTAATGGAAGATTCAGCGGTTCTCTTTCTTATAATGACGTCTGGTGTCTTCGAAGTAGATGGAAAATTTTGCCATTAGAGTAAAAGGATTGGGAGCGACATCTTCGAATGACAGGCGCTGCCAGAAAGAAGTTAATGCATTTATATTGTAAAACAAAAGGCATTGAAAGCAAAACGAGATGCGCAACGAAGTCAACCCGTTAGCCTGACGCATTTTCCTCTAAGGAAGCACACTGAGAAGTGAAAAGTTCACTTCGCGAGCGAACTCAAGAAAGAGAGGATTTCGGCCAACACAAGCGCAGCGCGAGTGCATGCCAAAAGTGGCAGTGCATTTACAAAGTTCACACTGTAGGTGCGTAACACTTCACAAAAACAAAATAATAAACAAATACCTAGCTCACCCTTCAGTAAAACTAACTATACTTTTTTTTTCTTTTTGGTTTCCACAGACAAATCAGAGGCCATATAAGCAGCACTAAAGTTATCATTCGCGAAAATTTGACGCTTATATAACACAATGACCAGTACCTAACAGCGATAAAAAATGAACAATACACCAGACTGACTCTTAGAAGAACAAATCAATACTCCTACAAAAGCGCGCATATACACGTCTTTAAAAGCATATAATCCAGCTAGAACGCTGTACAAATGTGTATTTCTATCTTATTTTTGATTTCTTTTAAACTTAAGTTTAACATGCGTAACGTAATGTTTTCCGTTTTTCCGTAATGACAAGCTTTTGTTTTGTATATATAAAACGTCTTATACGTATCACAGTATATATGTCTTCGTTCGAAGAATCATTTCGTGTGGCTTATGTGTTTTACGTGTTCCTCTCTGTTGTCCTGTCCATTGTTCGCTGCTTTTCATCATGACGTGTACCGCTTGATTTTTTTTGTTGTATTATTGTGTTATTTGTGAATAGACAAGTGAGTCTAAGATGAGATTGGTTCAACTTCATAAATACGAAATGGCCTGTCGTACGCACGCATGCCGTTTTATCAGCCACTTTAATCATACCTTATAAAACTTTTGGCTAGTGTATGTATTTTTTTTAAATTGTGTCTGTATATATGCCAGGCACTTCTCTTTGTATTTCTCGTAGAAACATATGATAAAAGAAACGCAGAGTTTGATTGGGTTTGAAAAACTCAATTTCGTGGACACGCAATCATAGCGGAACGATCGTTTTCTAAGACCATATATATATATATATATATATATATATATATATATATATATATATATATATATATATATATATATATATATATATATATATATATATATATATATATATATATATATATATATAATATGAAAGACAGCGTAAACGGCAAGCTTGGCGGAATTTTTTCGTTCTCAAGTTATTGGCCATTGAAGCGGCCGAGGTGAAAACGGACGTTTCTTCAGCGTGTCGGAGATGACATGTTTAACCACTCACTATTTTGCCACTTATCGAGCTATTGCACTATTACCCTTTGATGACAATTTCAAAATATTGTGGATAGTGCTATTGAAATAAAAAAATCTATACTTTGAAATATTAAAAAAATGTCGAACTGTGTATCTTTGTTAATTTTTTTCTGAAGTTTGACAATTGCTTACGCGTTACCTATTTAAGACATAATAATGAACTTGATATCATAACAGAAAACTTGAACGCTACAAAGATGGGTTAACATTTATCGATTTGTAAGAGAAAATTCAACGCTGCAAAAGATGGGTTAAAAACGTGAATGCAGGAAGCATCGAAAGTATTATACAAGGTCTGAATGCGTGTCATGGGACAGGATTGGAAGAGTTGATCGACATAAAATAGAAGAGAAATTCGTAAATATTATCTCGGAGCATGAATATTTGTTGCTGAAGTTAGGTCAGGGCAATCAGTGACTCCATGAAGGCATTTGAACAAAAATGTGAGATCTCTGTCCTGTCGTCTGGCACTCAAAGTAGAACAATTGTATCGTTCTTGCAATCTTCTATATTCAAAATAAACAGTGCGACCGACATACCGGTCGTAAAAAATTCAGAGAAACCTTTCTGGAAATTTTCAATCGACGCTTGGTGCGTACGCCCAATAGAATTTCACACAACAGAGGAAAACTCCAACTTATACCTAATTCAATTCAATTCTTTATTTTCCAACACAGTGTTGGGTGTCCCCAGGCCAAAAAGCTGTCGTTGACAGCTTGACAGTGCCTGGGGGCCCATAAAGACAGCAACGTTTTGTGAAAAAGTACAACAAATATGACGCGTAACAATATGAGTACACATAAACATCGTGTGAATGTATACAATTATATATGGCACATGTCAAGCACAATATAAAGATTATCAACAGTTGATGGAACTATAAATGGGAAAGATCATATTTTCCCAGATGGCTTGATTTGTAACAAGCGTTGCAATAAAGGCTTGAACACCAAGACTTTCCCATATACAAGATAGAGACTAATGCATTATAATCTATTGTATACAAAAAATGCTCGCATTTTTTTACTAGTAAATGTATCAAAGTTAATATTTTGTTCTAGATATTTGTTTAAAATGAAAGGTAAGTTATATGTCAGCGACAGCGAGAGGTATTCAGTGCACCGGGGCGGCACGAAGCATCTGTCACAGCTGCGGGTGCAAGGGTCACTTATTTGTTTCGATAGGTCAAATGTCGTTTTTAAAAATGATCTTAAACTTTCATTTGACAAGAATAAAGAATGCAATCAACGAAAGTCATAAATATTTTTACGCTTATTATACCATAACGTGTGTACAATTGCGTGGTTGTGTGTAATCGTGGCACATTAGCAATATATCAAATCGCTTTCTTTTGAAGAATAAGGATGGTGTGTACGTTTCCTGCTGTGGTCGTGCCCCATAATTAATGAAAAGTATAACTGCATAATACAGGCCGACATGCAAAACTCAGGTGTAGATCTGGATATGAAACCCAACGTACGGAAAGAGGCGTTGACAATGTTATTATCATGTATATTAAATGATGGAGAAGAGTCTATATAAACTCCAAGATCACGGGTGCAATCCACCCTTTGCAATGGGGCATTGCCGAGTTGGTAACAGAAATAAGAAAGCCTTAGCTTCTTAGCAAATGACATAGCAACTGTCTTAGTGGGGTCAAGTGTCAGCCTTTTAAGACTACACGAATCACTCACTGATTTAACATCATCCATTAGTTTCACACAGTCCTCCACATATACTATCTTCCTAAATAACTTGATGTCATCGGCGTATTGCAGGATTTCTGAATGTACAACACATGAGGTAAGGTCGTTTATGAAAACATCAAAAAGAATCGGCCCAAGAATGGACCCCTGGGGAACACCGGAGAGAGGTGACAAAATGCCGAGAGAGTTGACCAAGGATAC
>JAZHYW010026306.1:0-15000 GCA_037355805.1 Ixodes ricinus | reverse complement strand
TCTGGTGACCTCTCCGGTACTTCTGGAAAAATAAAGCGTATTGTATTCTATAGTAATGTATTGTATCTGGATTGTTTAATGTATTCGTTAATATTATAGGTGTTCTTTGTAAGTCGCGATATTTTAGACACTTGAGGGAACTCTTTGAGATGTCGCCAAAGATGTGCACATATTGCTACTTCTGAATTAGTAGTGTTGAGAATGGAACCTTCGGCGACCTTCTTCCGAGTTTCAACGCTGCGGAAACGAGTCATGACCAGTCCGGGAACGTCGCCTGCTGGACGGGGCCTACGCGAAACGAGTCCCGACGAGTACGGAACCGGCGCCTACGTGTCTGCGCCTGCGGAGACAGGTCTCAACGCGCCCGTGACGTCAACGGGACGTGTGTGCGTGCGTGCGGCTTGTGCGCTCCGGAAGGGGAGAGAGGCCGGGCCTAACTGCGGAGACATGTCTCAACGAGTCCGTGACGTCAACGGGACGTGTGTCGTGCGTGGGGCTTGGCGCGCTCAGGAAAGGGAGAGAGGCATGACCTAATTGCGGAGGACCATGGCTAAGACGCACTTCTGGCTACGACGCGGCGGACTTTGCTACGACGCACTTGACGGCGGGTTGCTGCTGCGCACTTGCTGCCCTGGCGGGGAGTGAGGGAGAAAACGGA
Organism: Ixodes ricinus; assembly: GCA_037355805.1. Lineage (NCBI taxonomy): Eukaryota > Metazoa > Arthropoda > Arachnida > Ixodida > Ixodidae > Ixodes > Ixodes ricinus. The sequence goes on along the minus strand of JAZHYW010026306.1, from coordinate 14,342 downwards.
CCCTATATAAGGCGGAGCGCGAGGCTGCTCAGGAGTTCTCTCGGATTTGACGACTGTATCGCAACCATGTAATTAAACCGTTCGTTACGTTACCAATTCTCCCACCTCCACTGGACCCCTGGGTTCTTCACTTCGGGGAATGGTCGTCGTCACGAGCCAGGAAGCTCCCGGACGTGCGGCTCAAACCCCGCCTCTAACAGTAGATAGAACTAAAAAATGGCCTGCGTCCGTTGTAAAGCTAACCCACTGCATGCCCAGCCTAAAAAAAAAGAACATAAATCAAACAAGTAAGGTTTTAGAAGCTGAGAACCACGCTCCTGAGTTGCATCGGTTCACGTTCTCCCCCTCCCCTCCCTCCCCCCCCCCCCCACAGACACACACGTGGTCTTCACTGTACTCTTTTTAAACGGGTTAGAACACAAAAAAATCAGAAATGAGATAACTAAACTGCTAGGAACCATTGTATGTTTTTACATTTTTGCTAAATTTGTTTTTAAAAAGGCAAGGACGAGTTCAAATTGGGAGAGGAGGACACACACTTTAAGAAGCTCTTCCGAGCAACAAAAGAAATCTTTTCCGGTCATTTCTTCTTACTGCTTTTAAGGCCTTTAAACAGCTCTCAAAAGAAACAAAAACAGTTTTTTTTTTAACAGTCTGGGGGGGACACGCGAATCAGGAAATAAACTTTTCGCGGAAAAAAATATATTTTTAGAGCAATATTGACGGCGAGAGAGTTATTTTCATTTCTGCGCGCAAAGTCCAAGACGTCACGAAATAGTCATTCGCTCAACGAGATGGTAATTCGCTCTTTCCACCTCAACGTGAAAGCGAAACCGATCCACGTCTCCTCCACGCGCCCGATGTGCCAAGAGAGAAAACAATGGACCTTTTTCACATACCGACGGCACCAGACGGTGGCTGCACGAACTAAAAATCGAGGAAGGGACCTACCTGCGCTACCAGTCGATAATGGGAGCTACGCTACCAGTTTCTTCGTTCTCTGAGCAGCGGGGCGTGCCCAACGCGCCGTCCAAGTGGGGCATCCGTGGCGTCCACTTAAACGTCGTGTTATTCTTTCCGTCCGCTTTCTTTTTTGCGTAACACAATTATATGTATGCTGCAATTACGTTTTCTGCTAGCTGATCCACAGCCTCCTTCCGAATTTCCTCGATTTTTCGTGCACACTTCCGCCGCTTGGCATCGGGCGCTCGCGCGTGCGCAGAACGCTTCTCGGAAAAGGTCCATTAGTGTAAAGGAGGTGACTACCAACTAAATCGCGTCTCGCACCGTCAATATTGCTCTAAAGAACCATTTTTTTTTTGCGTAGGATTAATATTTTGACACGCGTGTCACAGCCAGACTGTTAAAAAAAAACATTTTTTTGTTTACTTCTTAGGGGCCTTTTAAGGCGGTAAAAAAATATCGATCTTGGGTTTGTCAGTGGCCCTTTCAATTTAGGCTCACTAGGTGCCACCTGAGTGCTGTGGCGCCCCCTGGTGCGGAATTGCTACCTGGTTCTCACAAAATGTTAAAACGGGCCGCCCTCACGGTAACCGATATTTGTAAAACTGCGTTTAAAACTCATCGCGAAAAGCCGGAAACTGCCTTCAGCATAACGAATATTATACAAGGTTTGCCCCTGTACGAGTGGTGTCTGTTTGCCAGGTTTTGATAAGTCGTAACGGCTATAATCTCATAACACGCAAAACTAAAAAGAATCAGCAGTGGGCATGGAGGAAATAAAATAAATTGCCTCGCAACTCAAACAATCCTCTAGAATTCGGGATCACAACAAACATCTCGTTTCGTTTTTTAGTGCCTCTGCTAACAACATGTCCGTCTCATGAATACAAGCAGAGTTTGATTGCTCGTTGTTCTAGTCGGTCTAGAGCCCTGATGTCTTAATCAAAAATTGGAACTTGCTATCCGGTAACGTTATCTCACCATGTACCTCTAGGGGATTTTCTGACTGTCCTTGATGACGGCAGATCTTTATCGACCTTGAGTTTTTTTACCTTCTTTTGATCCTGTTTAATTTTGTTAGCTTCTTGTCTTCCCTTGCGTTGTGTAGATTGCGCTCCCAGAAGAGCCTCAAGACAAGGTACACTACGTACGGAAGAAAAAAGAATGGCTCGCTCACTTTGAGAGGTAATGGACAACTTCTTTCAGCGATGGAGCAGTTTGTCCCGCGTTATGGGTGGGGTAACACAGAGTAACTGCTGTTATTTCGTTGCTCGTTTGTTCGTTTCGCGCGCGCGGGAGAACACCCGCAGCGTTGTGCTAATGTGGCAATAACCGTTTCCGTGTCATGACCAAAGTACCCCTATAACGAGGGCAGTATCACGTTGTGTAAAGACATATCCACCAACATCGCGTGTTTTCCCTGACGTAAAAACGGAAGTGGCAGCGCTTGCACGCCGTCAGAGAAAGCTAAATTTTCACAAAGCAAATTAGACTCGGGTACGTCGTATCCCTGCGTTTTAAAGCTGCTCCCGCAAGATAGAAACGGGCTTTGTTTCGACGTGATAGCGCATGCATGAAATATGACTCTGAGCATTCGCGTTGGTTAATGGGGTGGAATTCTTCATGTAACATTGTCGGATGCGCGATCGAGGCCTTTGCTCTTTTTTGTCTCCCCGCAGGGACATCTGCTTAAGCCTGCAGGCATGTCGCACGGCAGTGTGCATCCTGGTTTCTGATGGAAGCAATAACTTGCGGACGAAACTCGTTGCAGTATAGTACTTCTACGCTGAAGAGTGCTTCCGGGACTTATATGTGTAATACGGCTACATGCATCGTACATCACTACCTCGCTATGTGTAAATGAGAGTCTCGTTTGCTCACCTTTAAACGTGACTCTCAGTTTGCAACAAAAAAAAGTAAAAATAAATAAAGTCGTCGAGATCGCTTCTGTTCTACGGTGGTGCGTGCTTATTTCAAGCGATTAGTGGGTCTTTGGCATTTGTGGAGGCACGATTTAAGATATTTTACCGGGACGAAAAGACGCCCACCTTAAAGGGGACCGCGAGTGATTATGTAGTTAAGAAGGAACATTTGATTCGTCTTCACTTTATTTTCAGTATCACGAATACTAAAATAATATGCGTTCTTTTTTTATTTGATGCGTCAGGTCGTTATAAATGCCCTTTTATATGTGCTTAAGCCCCTTCTTTCCACCGCAATCGGTGCGACGTAAAAGAAATATAGTCTGGGAGTGAGCCTGACGTGTTTACGCAAATACGCCCGACATTTCTGTGGCTCCCGCAAGCCTTTCCCCATCGGTCATGAACCACGCAGTATAGTTGCTTCCTTCTTTGTTCCAGTCTGTGAATTACCTTTGCTGGGTAGTACAGTTAGTCTTTGTGCTTCTTCTGTCTAATAGGCTGGGGCAACGTTCGCGGTAAACTCGTGACACTTGTGTTGCAACGATGGACAAACGACTGATACCGCAAGGGTTTCCCAATGTCAAGAGGATCGGGCAGTGATATCAAAAAACCGTAACACCTTTTCCAACGTGACGCCGACATATTGATCCCTAAACACCGAAGCTGTTCATTTGTTCGGTTCGCCGCCATGCCCGTGCCCACGTGTGGCGCGTGCGCCACGAAAGGAAGTCGCCCAAAGCGGTTTCCCGGAAAGCGATCAGTGAAGGACCCGGCGTTACCGTCGTCGTGTATGCACAAAGTGCGCACCTGTAAACTCAAGGAGCAGAGCTACTGGGGGAGAGGTTCAACCGTCCTGCCCCCTATCGGCTAACCTTACAAGTACACCCATGGGAACAACAACAGCAACAGTGAAGCAGCGCTCGGCTGACCAAGCTGACGATAACCGAACATTGCGTCAGCGCTCGGCAGGGTTTCGCACACTCCCATCGCCCGACAAATGGCCAACTGCGGCCCGTGTGAACAATGCAGCACGCGTCGTGTATGCGTCCGGCGGCACAAAGGCCGACCTTGGTCAGGCTCGCATCCCCTCACAACTGCTCTCCACAGAGATCCGGCTTCCCGCCACCTATTGTCAGCAATGTTTACGGTATATTGTCAACAATGTTTACGGTACACACCGCGTCCCCGCGTTTTATCGACGCAGGTGAGGTGAAGAAGCTGGTCCACTGGCCTTGCGTTGGGTAAACATGGAGCTCTGGGGAAAACAAGCTGGACAGAACGCCCCTAGTTGGCGGGGGATCGAACTCTAGGGGGCACTTTATCGAGCTTGTTGTTGAAGCCCTTCTATCCTGGGAAAAGTGGCGCCATTCATTGTTATGGAAATTCTCGAAACACGCGCCGCGCGCCACCTCTGGGCAGAACATGGCGTCTCAAATCTAGCTCAGTGCTGCGCTGTGCCGCCATGATCTTCCCAAGGACTGCACGTTGCATGTGCCTCGTTCATCTACGCACATTGCGCTACTTTGGAAAGATGAAGGGGATTTACTTGTACCCCCGCCGCCCGGTGTTTACTAACGCAGCGTAACAAAGAAATTGAACCTCGCCTAGCACGGCTTCGGCACGAGTGCTTCGCTCTGACCGGTGCCGTAAACTCGCGCGTGGGGCGGCCTTCGAAAAGCCATCTTCCATTTCGCGGATTAAAAACAAACGAGAAAATACGGCTTGTTGTCCTCACAGCCGAAGCGATCTCCTCCCCCCAACAGCTCGATCTTATCGCCGTGTAGGTCTCGTGAAATATTTTGCTATTTTTTATTTTCTGGAAGTGGGCAAACACCGCTGCCCCAGTTATTCACAGCAGCGCACACTTTCACGAAGGCGGCTAGCATGACGTACTCGCGTGCGAGTTCATATTTCTTTCTTTACGTGCTGCTAAGAAAACTTTGGTACGTATTCGAGTATTTAAGGATTTTTTTTTTAAAGTTAATAGCACGTTTGATACGCCTTTGTATCTTAATGGAATTTCATTTTGTAATGCACAAAATTGTATCACGCCACCTTTTTCTTTTTTAACCCCCGACTGGTGGCATCTCGTCCTTTAAGACACGTTTTCAGTTTGTTTATAATCACGAAAATAGAGATTTATATAGGCTTTGTCCCCTCAAAGCATTTAAAAGGCGCTTGTTGGCACCTCACTGACCTTTCTTTGGTGTATCCAGCTTCGGTATATTTACCTTTTTTTTTAATGTCGTCCTTTTCTGTATAGTTTTGCATAATGTGCACATTTCTAAGGCCAAGAGTAGTTTGTGTCCACAATAAACCAAGCGATAAATACCAATAAACACCTACCGAAAGCGTGAGTACATCTTTTACCTCTAAATGCTCTTAGCGGGAATGAATATTTGGGAGCGAGCTCTATCTATTCTTACTACGCCGCACAACATGGTGGCAAGTGGTGTTGTTCTCGGGGTAGAACAACGCAGAGGTTAGCCGAGCTGAATGATGCTAGGTCGCTACTTCGTTCCGAGAAGAAACAAAAAGGAATAAATAGACAGCACATGTGCATAGAAAGAGAAAATACATATCAGAGTCAAACATATGGACACCAATAAATGCTGTGGTCTTCTCTAGCCCCGCACGAAAATTAGATAAATATATCTTAGCTAATATTTTTTTTTAAACATTTAGCTAAACGTTTCGAAAGGAAGCTTCTGCTCGAAGTGTTTGCTGGCTCGGCGCCACGTTTAACAAAACGTTGCATGAATGGTTTGACAGCTATCTTTCGTTGCGCTCTAACACTGTTCGCGTTGATGGCAGTTTCTCCGAACTCTTTTTTACAACTTCAGGTGTTCCTCAGAAATCAGTCCTTGGCCCTTTGTTGTTCATGATTTTTATAAATGATAGCGTGTCTTGTGTCGATACTTCTGAGCTATTACTTTTCGCTGATGACATTAAGTTGTTCAAAAGCACTCCTACACTTCAATAATTTGATACCTTACAAAATGACGTGTCAAGCATTTTTCAGTGGTGTAAAAGAAAACAAATGTTGCTTAAGTTTGCAAAAACAGAAGTGCTTTCCTTGTGCCGACGGCATGATGTTGACTTTACTTATTATCTTGAGAGATCGCCAATACAGCGTGTACCTCTCGGAAAGAATCTTCGCGTGTGTGTCGACTGTGCCTTAAGTTTCGAAAATCATGTATCTTTACTCGTCGGAAATGCCTATAAAGTACTAGGAATAATATATCGCAGAAGCGTAATTTTTAACAGCCCTTTCAGTGATCCACGTTTTTAATTCCCTAGTGAGGTCGCGACTCGAGTTTGCTTCTGTCATAAGAAACTCGATATCTAAGACAGGCAATAACAATCGAAAACGTTCACAAAAAGGTTATCCGAATTGTTTTTGATAGACACTTTGAGAGGCACTTTTACTATAATTATGAACATATACTCCAAATGTTTTCACTTTCACTTCTGTCAACCAAAGCCCGTTTGATCGAAGCCGGTTAACTTTAACCGCGGTAAAAAGTTAACCGCTCTTACTAGGTACGTGCAAGTACCAAGCCAAGTTTGACGAGGGCTGGATGACCGATATCTCCGTGTTTTATTATGCGGTGGTAACTGCTGTCACCTACCGATTGTAGCGAATATAAGTGGCTTTCGTGGAAAAGTTCCCGACAAGGGGAACCTATAGAACGCCCGTTACAGTGTTTTCGCGAGGCAGCGCGGCATACATCTAAACTTAAAAACACTTTTCTTTTTTTTTGCTTGTGATACAGATATTGGTAAGGTAAAACTAAATTACCCCTTGTTTGAAAAACTTCTAAATGTTTGGCTGTCTGAATAGACCTATTGCTATATTACCCTAGCAGCTAGGAGAATGCAGGGATTGGTGTTCCACGCGCCGCTCGTGGTGGCCTCAGCACTAGTAACTTTTCTAAAGCAAATACCTAAAACAAATGGCATCTTGCACGCGCGTTCGTCAACGCTTTATTTTGGTTATTTACTTCGAATCTTTTATGCGGGGAAGGCGCGCGCGTGTGGCGCGTGGAACACCAATCCCTGCATTCTCCTTGATGCTTGGGTAATATAGCAAATGGTCTATTGAATACCAGCTTTGCTAAAATTTCCTTCTGTGTTCGAAAAAGGACGACAGAGTTCAGTCCTCGAAATGATGAGGAAGAAGTGAGCAGTGGAAGGCGGGCGTTACACCGGAAGCATGGTTGGCCAGCATGTAAGAACTGTATATAACACCATCATAAATTGCAAACCGTGTGATTTGGCTCCAGTGAAAACAGACCTATTACTAAATTACCCAAACATCGAGGAAAATGCTGAAAGTGTAATTCTTGGTTATGCGCGCGCTGGCCTTCCCCGTATGAAAGATTCGGAGTAAACAATCACAATAAGGCTTGGACGAACGCGCCTGCAAGGCAAAATTTGTTTAAAGCTTTTGCTTTAGCTATTACTGCAGACGCCAGCACGTGCAGCGCGTTTAACTACACTCGTAGAATGCACTTTAGTGCTTGGGAAATTTAGCAAAAGGTCTGCTGGGACGCTGTCTGCTTCTGCGTGCTACCAATACCCGGCCAATTTAGTCAAGGCTATCCACTCTAGTATTCCAAAGACTTTGCTAGAGCCACTAAATGAGTTGCGCTTAGAGTATCGGCACTCCGTTTCCCGATCTGCTAGTGGGCGTCGCCATCTTGGTGCTTAGTGCAGAGCAGACGCAACTGTCGGTCGTCGCAATTCAAAAATGCGACTTCCTCAGCTTTAGGTATGGTGTTAGGAATATCAGGTGATGTTCTTTTGCTCTATCGCGAACTGTTTTAACATTTCTAGAGGATGAAAAAGAGTTTCCTGCGATTGCAGATAAAGATTCGGATAACTGGCAACCATGATTTTAGACACCAAGGTGGCTGAACTGTCGTAACTCTGTCGCAACGTCCAGAGCCACTGAATGCGCCTCATGAGGCGTACATTTTTTAGTGGCCCTGGACGTTGCCACGCCGACAATTGCTCCGTTCGTTTAGGCTTAGGAATGGCCAGAATCGAAAGACTGTCTAAAAAATGTGGCGATGTCATTGCTGATGCTTTGCGGTTTAAGTGACGTAAGACAAAGGCAAAACCTCCTGCACCATTCGTTGCTGAATAACGCGCCCAATACTGCAGCTACTATGACATATTAGTTCCAAAGCGAGCGGCGCTCGCTTGCAGAGGCGCTGCCATGTTTCCCGGCCGTCCTTACTCTGCCCGGTCACGTGACCTGAAATTCGCCCTCGTTGGGAAATGCAATTATCTTTTTACCGCGATTAAAGTTAACCGGCTTCCAGCAAACGGACCCAGGAGAACTGTTCGAGACTTTGTTTTTCTGCACAAGGTTGCTAATGGTGCATTTGATTCTCCGCAACTCCTTGAAACGGTGAACTTTCATGTTTCTTCACGTCTTACCAGACATTTTGTATTCTTCCTAGTTCGCTTTCTGCGCAATACCTAATTTTTCTCTCGGATTCACTCATTATATAACGCCGTTGCTCCACCTTACCTTGAGCTATCTGCAGCTGTTACAATGTACCGTTGCCATTTGGATAATTTTACATTTGTCTCTTAACTTCAATGTGTGTTCAGGTTTTTGTTTTGCTGGTTTTATTGTTTGTGTTGGTGCACCAAGGGGAAGACCGATGTGGTTGTTTTGGGGCACCCAAAAAAAGATTATTAGTATTTTTTTATTATTATTATTATAAAACGGCATTAGTTTTGACACCCGTTAACTATCTTTAATCTCCGTAGGAAAATGGAAAGCATGAAAACAGCACCATCTAAATATTTGACGAGGGCTTGCCTCCCTTTGCAGCCACAGAAGTGTACAAAGAAAGTTGCGCATTTCCAAACGCATAATACACATTGCGGGTTTCCATTTTGTTTGGTTACCACGTTCAAACACAGTATATCTGACCGTCCGTTGAAGACCGTGCTTATTGACTTGAAATGTCAGCACACGTTGCCCTCGATCAAGTCCGAAGTATCGCCGCTGCCCCAAGTGACAGATCTACCGGTCAGACACCGCGCTGGCAGATCCACGGAAAAGTGGAGAACCTCAAATAGAGCTCAGTGGAGCGAGGTCCTTTCCCGCCGAGAGCCCCCGGCCATGGTTGACGGTACTAGGTTCGCTCCCGGAGGGTGGACGCGTCCAAGTATGGATGGTCCCGAAAGGTGTGGCGGTGGCAGGTCACACGAGAAGGGCAGGGAGAGCCGTCCAAAGGGGCATACAGCCGTCTCTCGCGTTTGAGTAGCGAGCCCCGACACGCGGCGGCACTCACGGCCTCTCTGAGCTAGGCCTAGATAGGAACGCGGGAAACACACGGTTCCCACAACATAAGAAGAAAAAAAAAGGAAAATACATTAGTGAATTTATAGGGAATGCTTTGTATGACCCTTGGGAAACGCGACACGTGTCTCCCTTTGGGAAACGCTAGCGCTGACCCCTTCACTTTTCTCTTTTGTCGTTCTCTTTTGCTTCCTCTATTTTCTGCTGCCAATTTTTGGCTTCGTTACGAGGTCAGTCTTAGCGTTTCTTAAAAAGGGACTTGTATAGCGTTTTTCAAGGAGCACGCTAACGCACTCCCTAAGGATCCACCAATCTATCTTCCTTTAATTTTTTCCAGCTTTGGGGGTTTCCTTTTGCTAGGCGCCGTGTTTCCGCTCCGCTGTCCCGTTCGCCTGCCTTGCACGCTTAGCGGCGGCACCCGCTGCCTGACGCTGCTTTCGCTGTTCACCGATTTCGGCAGCCCGTCTCCTTCGTTCCCAATCCGCCTTCTTTCGCCGCCTACTTGGACCAGCGCTAGTACTCGGGTCACACTCCATCTTGTAGCGCAAACCAAGGCGTACGCGCTCCACACACCTGCAAGTTCCGACTCACCCCAGCATCGGCGCACTCATTGGCTTCCGCCCCGTGACGTCGCCTCCCTCTTGCCTTTTTCCTTCGCTACTCTCCTCCTCTCCACGTGGCGCGCTTCCCTTTCCACTGTTTTGTCCACAGACGGACGCCATCAGATTTTCCCTGTCATGTGGGCACTAATGCTGACGCATTACTAATGCGCATTCATGTAAAGTGACAGTTTTCGTTCAAAGGAAACAAAAGTTAACGCGAGTCTAGTAGCACTCGATAGATTATACATGTCGTATATCCGCCTGGTGTGCATTCTTAGAACATAGTTTTCTTAAGCCAAACAGCCCCCAAAAAAACAATTTTAGGTAACGTAGATGGAATTGTTCGCTTAGAAAGGTTTGTATGGCCTCATTTCCGTTTCACTCTCCGTGTGAACTCGTAAACGCAATCCCACAGAAAGAATGAACCTGCAAGTTTCGTATTATTTATTTATTTGTACATACTGGTTCTCCCATTTCCACTTTTTCACGATTCTGTCTCGTTGATGAGCACTAAAGCTCACAAAGGAAAGGGAGATATCCCGTTTATTTTTGTCCTTTCGTAAGTTGCAAAACTGTTCCCGCAAGAATCGATTCTACCCCCAAACCTTTTATTTTATTCATAATTCTTCGAGCAACGCAATCGAACGGTACAAGTTTCATCAGCCCCAGATTGAAGTGCCGCAGTTATCTGATTTTCCTTTTGTCTTTCTTTTTGTTTTCGTTCACGTAGTCGATTCAGAGCGGCCCTTAGTATCCTTGCGGTTGGAGATTTGCTCGGGGAGTGGTGCTTCCCTTCTTCTACCAGCGAGGTAATTCAATACCACCCGGAAGACAAGGCCTCCGCCTTTCCCGTCCATACATCATCACTGGATGGGTAGATGTATGGATCAGGCTGAACGCTTTCAATGGGGCGAAGGCTTGCGCCACCTAGCCAGATTTTTTTTTTTTTTTGCGACGTTAGGGTTGACGAGATTACCGCTTTGCGGATACTGATCGGGCGTCAACCTGTTGGTCGCTTGGGGCGTCTCGAGGTCTACGGGCAATGACGTCATGCGTGGGCCTTGACATGTTAAGGGTGGTATTGGATGATTACCACTAGGACCTGCGAACGGCGGTTCCTGTGTCCTGACGACCATTCACACTTTCCGGGCTGTTTTGCGGGGACTTCTATGTTTGAGGATAATTTCCTTTCGATCCGGAAACGATGGACCCGAAACTAGAGCTGTAAACCCGTGTAAAACTAGCGACGATCGCGTGTGAACTAGTTTTTCATACATTTTTCTTGATTTTATAATTGAGACGACCAACGCTTCCAAAACCAGTATGAGGTAAAATGTTTGTAATGATTGGATGGCCTTTTTTGTCGCAACGTCGCGCTATTTCGGTGGAACATTCATGGGAATTTCAACTTATGCATTCATTCACTTATTCATTCCGTCTTTTTCTCTGACGGTCTATTTTTCTTGATTTTCTCTTCGTGTTTTTGTTCCTTTTTTAGCTTAGTCGTTGAAAGAGCTTAGAAGAGACAAAAGGTGGTCATGTTGTAAGCTTTTACAAAACGGAAAGCTCCAAAAGAAGTTGACACAGCACACTGCTATAAACAGGTAGTTGTATATATAAAAAAAAGAAACATATACATGAGTGGGAAAATATTGAAGCAAGTGATTGACATCTTTAGCACAGAACGTACTTTATCAACCGAATTTTCTGTCAACGTTTTTACCATTTATTATGACAAAAAAATGGACCCCGAAAAGTGTTACGTCCACCATAGTAATGCAAAGTGCATCTAGCCATAAAGAACCATATAAATAACTTGAAGAAGGAAGTCTTCGGCAGGATTCAACCCACCACCTTAAGATAGCGACCCAATCGACTTATTCCAGAACTCGAAGCGCCTCATAGCGGCGAAATGCCACGCTATGTATTGTGGGCATAAGGTGGCCGGTAGAGCTTCGGTTTCCATAGTTGCACAGTTGCACATAGCCCTGTCGCCCTGTTGTGTCGTCGTCTCTCGGTCTCCGGGTCGCTCCTTACGCTTCTTATACTTCTGTGAATCACGATCGACTATGTATGCTTGCTAAACATCGCAGACCGATTGCACAGCATTGCTTTGTTCTTTTTCCTTTGTTATTTTTTAAATTTAGTTTTTTTGTTTCATGTTCTGTTCTGTTTTGCCGGGTCGCGAGTCACTGATCAGCCGCCCACTCCGGACTGCTGAGAACGCACGGCCTACACTAAACTTAATGCAAAATCCGCGATCCACGCAACGTTCTAAGAGCGCGTCGGTTGCGTTTCAGAACACCGGTCTACGAGCAGGTTCGAATCCCGGCCGACGCGGTTTGTGCACGTGGTCAAAATGAGTCCCGAGTTCTTCGCCGACGTGTGTTTGATATAGCCTCAACGTAAGTCTTAAGCGCCATTCACACACTTGAAGCCCAGTAAAACCAAGTGACAAGACCGGTCTTTAAGCCCCTTGCGACGGGAAAGGACCGGATGCGCTGCTGCGGAGCAGGTCCTACGCCGTGTTAAGAGGCTTAAAATCCGGTCTTCTCTTTCTCGGTCGTACTCGGTTGCAAGTGTGTGAACGGGCCTTACATCTCGATCACTTGCCGCCCACGACATGTCACTCATTTTTCTTATACATTTCTCTTAACAGCAGCGTAAGGAGATGTGGCATTCCGCTACCGCTACAGGAATCGCAAACCAGTTCACTTCTGAACTATAAATGCACAAACTGAAAACGCATGGAGTCGACATGTGCAAACCCAGGTTCGCGCTAGATGCCCGAACTTGGAAGAACTATACTCCAATTTTACAGGTTCTTACAACTAACGCACGAGTGCAAAACGTTAGCCGACGAAATGGTGACTGAACGAGCCAGCCTGTCTGAAAAAAGCTATAAAGGTTGCTTACAGCTTTTGTACCATGCTCAAACATTCGTGAGCGGCAGCCATACGTCGACTTCAGCATTAGAACCCTCGAATCTTTCTGCCCCAATTTGCTCGGATTGGTTAGTGTCATGCTAAATTACATCAGGCAAGTGGTCACAATAACGGCATTAAATTTTTCTGTACTGGTGCATAGCATCGATGACTTCAAAGTTTCAGTCATGTACGATCCAAATCCTGAATTTAGGGTTAGCTGTGTCGCCATATCTTCTTTAAAATTGTGCACTTTTAAGAAACAAGTAAACATATTTAAAGTTCATTTCGAGTGGACTACAATGCAATATGCATTCAATGCCTGAGGCATAAAATATATAAAAAAAGAAAAGACAGTTATTGAACTTCTTTGGTTTTTTAGATCGCCGCCCGAGCGCGTAAGCCCTGCCTGTGCCGTTCATCCAGTCCAGCCGCTTAGGTATACACAATCGAAATAGACTTCCAATATGCGGCTAGTACATTCTAAATAGAGATACAGGTGGTTTTGTAATTACGTTTGTTTTATAAAAGTAAAAAAGTTTCACATGTTTAAGTGTATCGTTTTTTTCGTTTTTTTTTTTTGTGGGTGACGCACCGTCCTTAAAAAATGAGTAGAAAGTTATTGAAGCTTTGCCCGCAGTTGGTATAAGGTACGGCCAAATATAACTCTACTGTTATTCAAAATTGCAAAAATTTAACGCGAAAAAGTTTATTATCTTTTGAAAGTAACAATACGGGTGTATCCTTACATATTCATGGCGTTAAAAAAAAAGCCCGCTGTCTATCGTGTGCGCTGCTGTCTATCCTTAGTGTAACTTTAATTTGAATTGAGTAACGCTATTTCAATAATTATTTTCAATGAGGGGCAGAACGCTGCGGCAGGCAGCGTGAGGCCCGATTTCACTACGGGTGTATGCTTCCTTCAAAATACCGTACAGACAATGACAGGAGTGGCCGACACTCAGCGTTACAAAAACAGTCATCCTCAAAAAAATTGTCCTGCCCGTGCGTGTGAACGTGTCCACTGTATTCCTAACGAGCGTGTTGGTAAGATATACTGAAACAGAAGTATAAACACGGAGAGGACGAAACACAGACGAGTACATTCTTTCAACTCACAACTTTGTTGTGAGTTGAAAGAATGTACTCGTCTGTGTTCGTCCTCTCATGTTTTATACTTTCTGTTTTCTAGTGTCCACTGTGCCTGCACGCGATCTAGAAGAGTGTAGACGCGTTCCCGCACCGAAGAACAGCGTATGTCGAAAATATTTATAAGGAATTAAATATGAATATTTTCCCCGTATTTTTGATAGAGTGAATTGGCCGATCCCTAATATGCTGCAAATGTACTTTTACAGCCTTCTCGGCGCATTTTTGGAATACTTTTTAGGGACTCCATGTTGCAAGGTTAACACGCTTTTAATATACCTTTAGCTTAGATCAAGATATTTACAAATTTATGACATAAATGTATCAAAAGTGCGTTGAAAGCGCAAATAAAAACCTGATTACGCAAAAATTAAAATTTGAAGCTTATATAAAAAACCAAATCGCCGGCAGTGGAAAAAACACACTAAAAAACACAAGACTTCATGCTTACGGAAAT